>JAEIHY010017006.1:0-77307 GCA_018904565.1 Drosophila tsacasi | reverse complement strand
AAACCGTTTTAAAGTTGTTCCTCTCTCGCACTGCTATTTCAATGAACACAGCTGTAAATAAACACTGCGGAAAACGGATGTCTGAGAATTCAGTGATATTTTGGTTTCTAGAGAGGGCTAGTATAACCCTTGTCAATGGATTTATAGAGCTCGGAATAATGAATAATAAAGATATATAGTAAGTTTGCTTTTGATATATATACTTCAATACATTAAGTAAGATTTTTGTCTAAGAAATATTTATCTTCTGATATTTCGAACTTAAGTCTTGTTTTTACTGAACATTCCAGAATATCCCCTCGGTATTTGCAATCAAAATGTCCTTTCTATCTTCAATTTCTTTCGCTGTGTACCAAAGTCGAATGGCTGGTCATAAAATCACTCGGCAAGTGAGTTCTTTGCGATTATCGAGAGGCGTTTGCCGCCAAGCGAAATGAATATTTTAGCTGCGTTTTTTGCGCTCAAGTGCCCGGGCAAAGTGTTTTGTGGATTTTCGGGCTATCCAACGGTCGACACGGGTGCGGCACAATTACACAAATTGGATATTAATTGGCTGCCCCCGTCGACACTCGCCCCGCAATTAGTGGACATCGAAGGGCGCCTAGGTAAACAGGTAAACAAACAAACACAGGGCCAACTGGAATGGGAGGAGGAGGGAGCTGGATAGCCAAGCTATCGATATCGAGGAGACAGCGCCTCCCTAGGGCGGTGATGGAGCACCATGCCAGGCCATGGCATCATCGCCATACGGACAGTTATCACGGGCCAATAATGGAAATGGAAATGAAAACGGTGCAGTACTATACTGACACCGAAGGTCTGGGATAATGCGCAAGAAGAGCCATCCATTGTGGCGTCTGTCTCTGAAAACTGATACTTAATTGAGCAAACAGCTTGCGGCTAGGGTCGGGTCGCATGTTTCGGACTGGGTGGGTCCTGGATCAGTTGTTTCCGTTCCTCCCACTTGTTTTCCCCCATTCTTCGCGTTTTTTCTCTTTGTGTCCGTCCTGCTGCCGACGACAGGACGAAAAATCGAAAACACAGAGACTAGGAACTCCTCGCGCAGCCTTGGAACGGCGTTTTCCCCAAGGCGAAAAGATGTAGGGCTTACCTGGTCGTTGGATTTATAACCGGATCGAGTTTTTAGCTGACCAGCATCTGGAGGACAGCGATAGCGACAGCTCTGGTGCCTTCCCGTTGTTCCCGAATATACTGTGGCTCAGATGATGACAATAACTATTCCACATTGCGCGCAGGATTGGATTCCACACACAATATTTCGCTGGGCCTTCGGTCCGCCACTGACTGCGGAAAGCTGGCCGACGGACCGAGCTTTTATTTGTCCTGCGATGGCGTTCCGAGCTTCCCGAGGAGGCGGCAGCTTGCGCAAGCCCAGCGCCTGCGCTCCACCTCTTCCGGCATTTGGCCTCCATTGTTTTGCTTCGCGCGGACCATCCTCGCCATTTCCGTCTTGCCTCCTCATTCGCGTGAAAGCGAAATATGATGATAGCCACCAACTCCTTCCAAAGGTACTCATTTGAATATTGGACCTAGTAGGAACGGCTGAATCTTTTAGGAATCACTTGTTTATACGTAGATGACCTTTTATATGATTTTATTTATAAATAAATAAATTATAAAATAAAGTATAAAACTCTTCAATTGTTGTGCCAGTTACAATCCTTTTTTTATGTTTGCATCTCAAATTTGATATAATTCCCCGGCCATTTCATGCTACACTTGCTCCCCATATTACTTTATCTTCCTCAAAAATAACACCATTTTGTGCACTGGAATTAAATTACATAAGATACCATTTTAATAAATACTCCTCTCCCACTGCTACATATTTTAACATTTTTGGGGTTGTTCCATATTAAGATCTACTAGATTTTGCCTAAGAAAACAATATTTAATGCTAGCCATATAATGCATTTTTATTTCACTATAATTTGATTTTTCTTCGTCTTCAGTAGCTGGCGTGGATCATTTTTGTAACGCACAAATATTTCGCTCTTGAAAACATCAAACTTCCTGCGATTGGCATTATTCTGCTGCTCGCGCCAAGCCGGTCTCGCCTGCTTCCTTTGCAGGCCCCAGTGGCCGGTGAAAACGGGCGACAGGACGTAGAACTGGTATCCGGCTATGTGCATCTCGTAAACCTGGGAATTCCTGGTAAACCCGTAGCCAAGGAATCTTTCGTCGTGTGCAGGTGCATTGTCCACCGCTATGTAGAACGGCTCATATAGGAATTCAAAGTTTGTTACGATATGGCTGACGGAGACCTCCGTCTCATTTGTGCTTGTAGACAACCATCTAAAGTTAATGATTATATATTACAACTGTTGGGATTTTAATTTTATGGACATACTTTGAGAAATTTGTGGCATATTGGTTGTAGATAAAGACCTTCTCGTGAAACGGCCTGGCCAGACCCTTTCTAATCAAGCGCAGCAGGCCGTTCTTGGAGCGCGGAAAGGTGGCGCGCACGTCTATCTCGAACGTGGGTATAACGTAGGCGCAGCTTTTCGAGCAGTTAGCCGTCCTGAAGAACTGATTGAGCTGGGGGACACTGTTCGTGCTGGGAACAATGTCGATGTCGGTCAGAAAGACATACTTCGTCTGACAGCCCTTACGGGCCAGGTTCCGCATGTGGTTCTGGGGATATGTGTTTCTTTGCCGCCACTGCAGCGTTCGCAGCGTGCGAAACTTGAGCAACGCCTTCAGCGTTCTATCCGGGTACTGGCAATCGAATTTTCCCTTCATATTCAATGGAATGGCCGCCACTCTGGGCAGCTTGTCGTAATCCCGCGGCGTCAGCAAGTGAAAGGTGGCATTTTCCCGTATGTTGGCGAAGCACAGGCGCATATATGTAACAAAGTACTGAAGGACAACGAACTCCTCGTGCCCAGCAGCAAATACGGCCACCGAAATTTTACCCTGCCAATTGGCAGCCACCTGCGGCAGTGAGTTGAGCCGCTCCACGGAGGTCTGTGTGGCCAGGCAGACAAGATTGGCCTCCGGTGAATCCATGTACTGGTCGCCCAGTAGGGCAAAGTCCTTGAACCGATACAGCTGCTGATTGTCCCAGCGCCCGTAGCTCAGATCGACGTTATCGAACGCCAGCGTAGCAGTGTTATTCGGAGTCAACAAGCTGTCCAAGTGGGAAAGCGGTTGCAGGAGCGCGTAGGCGATATCCGGATGCTAGGGACATTCCGCAGCCGTGGGCGCTCGTGGAGTTTGCTCCGGTAATTGGCATTTAGTGGGTGGAGCCGGTGGATACACCTTGAAGAGCCAAAAAATGTTGACCGATAGGAAAACCAGGACTATTTTCAGGGTACTACAGCTTGATATGTGGCACTGGAAAAAAGAATTAACTGCTTTAGGGGATATTTTCGAAAATATACGCACACATACCATCATTTGAGCACGAAAATATCACAAAACAATTATTTATGAGGAAAAACACAACCTTAGAAACTATTATCCTTGCAGTATGACCGTTATAGTATGACCACATAGTAAATTATGATTTAATACCAACTAAATAATTTAAACCTTTCAATTCAAGTTCCTACCTATCGATGTTTATCGCCCGCCACTAATGCCTTGTGCCATCATTAGTTTATGTTCAGCTGGAAAAATAATCATCAACTATTAGGACTTTCAGGGACCACCGAGAGACCTTAAGGTATGAAATCTTTATGTAATTTCCTTCCTAGTTAATGGAACATCTTAAATCCAAACAATTCTTTTTACAATACTATTATACCATGAAGAAAGTAGTAGTCTCATCAGCTGCCTACTTCTTTGTTTTTTAGTCCGCTAATGCTCAGTGTGTGCAGTGTCTCACTTGTCGTCTTTTTTTAACCCTTATGTGTACAAAAGAAAAATGACTTATTGCCAGTTTTGCCGGAGGCACGTATCTGCTGTGAAATTCATAAAAGCCCCGAAATGTTTTGTAAGGAGATCGTTGTGGGAGAAAATTCTTGGATGCAACCTCGGAGAGTATTCAAAAATTTGCGAAACACATTTTGATGCATCACAGTGGAAGTCAACAGAAAGCAAAGGGAATGTAGTTAAAAGGCGGCGACTTAACAACGATGCTATTCCGAGGAAGGAGTCAGAGCCTGAACCAAAATTGGCTAAATTAAGTTACGCTCATTCCAGCACGCAAACCGAGTAAGTTAATTGCCTCTAAATAAGTACATTCTATTAATAATTCAACTGTCATCTAGGGAAAAGATTATTAATCGAGCAACACTTATGGGCAACGAGATCATGAAAAAAAAGATTTCATCGATGGAGAAGGAAATGCGTTCCTTACGCCAGCAGCTCGAGCAGTATCAAAAGTTGGAGAAATCACTTGGCCACATTTTCACCGAGACTCAAATAAAAATCCTGAAAAGTGGAGGGAAAAGATCCACATTTAATGCAACTGACATGTCCGCTGCTATTTGCCTCCACTCCGTGGGACCGCGGACATACAAACACCTATATGAAAGAGGATTTCCATTGCCGAGTAGGGCAACAATATTTAGGTGGTTGGCAGACATTAAAATTAATGCAGGTACCCTTGATGTGGTTTTAGACCTCATGGAAAACGAAGAAATGTGTACAGTGGATAAATTATGCGTTTTGTCCATCGATAAAATACAACTTTCTGCTGCTCCCGAGATTAACGGCTCAGAGGATGTTTTAAATGAACCAAGTAACTTTGTGCAACTGGCCACCGTTCGAGGCTTGAAGAAATCTTGGAAACAGCCTGTATACTTCGGTTTCAATACTCCAATGAACGTGGATACTTTAAATGCAATAATTATGAAATTACACAAAATAAATTATCCCGTGGTAGCTGTTGTTTCTGATTTGAGCCCCGAAAATCAGAGCCTATGGAGAGAGCTTGGCATATCGGAAAGTAAGTTGCATCGAGGAAGTAATACAAAAGAAAAATTTAATTTATTTCTTCGTTTCAGCAAACAAGTCGTGGTTTAGCCATCCGGCGAATGAACAATTAAAAATATTCGTTTTTTCGGATACCACACATCTAATAAAATTGGTTCACAACCACTATATTGACGTCGGATTAGACATCAACGGCCATAGATTGACAAAGACGACAGTTCAACAGGCAATAAGACACAGTTCTATGCCTGATGTTTCCATAAAATTTAGGATTAACGAGAATCATTTAAATGTTTGCTCGCTGTCTAAGCAAGAAGACAATTTGGCAGCGCAACTGTTCTCTAGTACAACAGCCGATTGCATTAGAATTTGCTATGAGCTTGGATATGGTATAGAGAACGCATGCGAAACCGCAGATTTCTTTGAACTTTTCAATGATTGGTTTGATGTCTTTAACTCGAAAGTGTCTAGACTTCATTCCACCGACTCGCCACAGCCTTATGGTAAACAAATCGAAATCCAACAAAGCACCTTGGCTAAAATGTCGGAAATAATGCGCACGGAGATGACTGAATCAGCCGATAAGCTTACCTTCCAAATGGGCATTCTGGTGAACAATGCATCCCTTGATGGGTTGTATGAATACTTATCGGAAAAGTACGAGATGATTTACATTCTTACAAGTCGTCTTAACCAAGAAAATGTGGAGAACTTTTTTGGCTCAATGCGGTCTATTGGCCATGGTGGACAGTATGATCATCCGACTCCTCTACAATTTCGAGAAAAGATAAGAAAGTATTTAGAGGGTATGATCAAATTGGATAAATAAATGTTATTGAAAAATTGTTGATGGCTGCAGAACATTTATGTAAATATTAATCTAGACGTAACATTTTATTGTAAAACTATCATGACTGTCCCATAAACCCTATTTGAATTCAATTCCAATAAAAATGTAAATATAAACAATAAATTGAACTCTTTTTATTACAATACTCTTTTTTTTCAAAGAGACCAGGGCCTTATTTCTCAGTGATGGCAACGTAGAAAAGGCATTAACAATCGGCAACCAAAAGAAATGCATGCATCCATTATTTTACATTTTTACAAATGTAATACTATCGTATCCGAGTTTTGCCGATACTTCAGATCCATCATGCAGTCTGACCGTGTACCAGGGCAGGACTTTTATTCATATCTAGTAGAAAACATTAATGAAAACAGCGAGAAAATAATCGAGAATAACATTTAAAATTTATATAAAAACAAATCGAAGAGCTGGCCTGGAGCAACGCGTGTGTCGGGCATGATAAACTGAGAATCTCAAACGCGAACGCCAATCAAAAGAACCTACCGAGAGTGCATATAGAAAAATATCCATATGTATGAAATAACAATAATTAAGAACCTGTGTTGTTAATTCGGTCGCTTAAAAATCATATTCCCCGGCTTTATGTAAATGTACGTACCTAAACACAAAGTGTACGAGAACCAAGTTCTAAATCAAACGATGTAATTGTAGAGAAAAAATCGCCTCTGTTAGTTGGTGTGCATATATATAATTAAATTAGTCTTGCCGATTATAACTCTGTCCATCCGATTTGTTTTGATGAATCCTTACTATGGTGAATGGTGAGGGGTGCAGGAGGGAGGAAGCTCAAGAAGGCAAGGGGCACATCAAAGCAATAGCAATATTTCCGGCCCGGTTACGAGTTCTGTATGTACTTGCGTATATTGGTATGTAACGTACATACCATACCTCTGTAAATATGTCTGATAAGTGTCAACAGCCAAGAGTTTATCCAAGCCCACCGCGTACATAGTCGGTGATGATCCCTCGGAACCTGTGACGGCATTACATGCCGCCTTATGTACATTCCCTGCACTCGTGTCTGTATAATTGGTACCAAGAAATCATCAGATCCAGTTTATTACAACGCCCCTAGCGATGGGCTTAAAGATTTCTTAATTGCTTAGGTGACCTTTGTTAGCGATGTGAGATAAATCGAGTTTGCGTTCTGTAAGCCTAATGCATCCGTTTCTTCGCAGGGATTCGTCGTCACAGGTAAATATGGAGGAGTCACCGAACCCGAACAACTATGGTGTTAACCAAAGACTACAGAAGCCAGAGGGATGGCTGCCCCACGCGGGCGAGTATCATCCGTCGCTGCTGTTCCCGGAGGACCCGCGCAGGTATTTCCACAACAACCCTCCGCCACCGCATCCGCCACCGCACCCGCACCCGCTCACGCTGCCGCCTGCAGAGCCGATCGATGGAGGCGCCTCCCACATGCCCGCTAAACTGCCAGAATACGGCACAGAGATCAACCATCCGGTCGAACCCGATCGAGTCACAGCCCCCACAGTGCCGCCGGCCCCGATTGAGCTGCCGCTGCCACCGCCACAGCTTCAGCTGCCGTTGCCACCGCCACCGGTGGCCGAGGGGGCCACCAAGAACACAGTACCTTACGGACACAAGCGAAAGAATTCGGTGGCCGACGAACAGGCGGCGAGCAAGAAGATTAGCCTGGCCGCCGCCGCCGCTGCCGAGGCCGAGAAGAAGAATAGCCACCTCCGCAAGAACATCCGCGACGTGATGAACGAGAACAATTTGGACACCACAACGCTGGCGGCGCAGCGCGAGGAGTCCGAACGCTTGGCTCGCGTTGCTGGTCAACAGAAGTCAATGCGCGAGATCCAGAAGCAGGTGGTGCACAAGCAAATTTTCCGCATCCTCCAGCTGGACGAGAGCGAGGGCATCGAGAGCTGTTCGGTGTCGAATCACGCCGAACACCATCCGCCCGTCGATTTCCCAGAGGACGAGATCGCCTCCGACACGTTCGACGAGTCGAACAGCAGCAGCCTCAGCGGCGGCAGCATCGGCGACGTAATCCACAAGGAGGCCAGCGTCGAGCAGCCCAGCGAGGTGGTCACGATCGACGACAGCTCCTCCGACGACGACTGCATACTGCTGTCCGAGGAGGAGATGGAGGAGGAGGACGAGGACCTGAATGAGTCGGACGACGCCACCAACAGCGGCATGCACGTCAAAGATCTGTACAATGTTCCTGACGAAAACGGGCAGGTGGTGGTCAACATGGCGCACCCCGAGGGCGAGGAGACCCTCTACCTGGCCCCCCAAATAGCCAAGGTAATCAAACCGCATCAGATCGGCGGAGTGCGCTTCCTGTACGACAACATTATCGAGTCCACGCGAAGGTACAACAAATCGAGCGGTTTCGGGTGCATTCTCGCCCACTCCATGGGTCTGGGCAAGACGCTGCAGGTTGTCTCCTTCTGTGATATCTTCCTGAGGCACACCACGGCGCGGACGGTGCTGTGCGTGATGCCCATCAACACGCTGCAGAACTGGCTGAGCGAGTTCAACATGTGGATTCCGCGCTACTCGGCAGACGGCAATGTGCGGGCCCGCAACTTCGACATCTACGTGCTGAACGATCAGCAGAAGACGCTGACGGCGCGGGCGAAGGTCATCCTCAACTGGGTCCACGAGGGCGGCGTCCTGCTGATCGGCTACGAGCTGTTCCGCCTCCTGGCCCTCAAGCTGGTGAAGACGCGCAAGCGCAAGGGCAGCGTTATACGGCCCGACGGCATGGACTCGAGCAGCGATCTCATGAACCTGGTGTTCGAGGCGCTGGTGAAGCCCGGCCCGGACCTGGTCATCTGCGACGAGGGGCACCGGATCAAGAACTCGCACGCCGGCATTTCGCTGGCCCTGAAGCAGATACGCACCCGCCGCCGCATCGTGCTCACCGGCTACCCCCTGCAGAACAACCTGCTCGAGTACTGGTGCATGGTGGACTTCGTGAGGCCCAACTATCTGGGCACGCGCACCGAGTTCTGCAACATGTTCGAGCGGCCCATTCAGAACGGGCAGTGCGTGGACTCCACGCCGGATGACATCAAGCTGATGCGGTACAGGGCGCACGTCCTGCACTCCCTGCTGCTCGGATTCGTCCAGAGGCGCTCGCACACGGTGCTGCAAAGCACCCTGCCGCAGAAATACGAGTATGTCATCCTGGTGCGCATGACGCCATTCCAGCGAAAGCTCTACGACACGTTCATGACGGATGTGGTGCGCACCAAGGCGTTCCCCAATCCCCTGAAGGCCTTTGCCGTCTGCTGCAAGATCTGGAATCATCCGGATGTTCTGTATAACTTTCTGAAGAAATGTGAGACTGATTTAGATTTAGAAATCGACGATGATCTTGCCAAGAGCGTCGTCCCTTCCACACCAACACAGCCAGCTGTTGTCGAGCCCTCCCCTCATCTTGATCCTGCCGTGAATGTTGCCTCGCCTGTCTGCGAAAGGAGGAACAATGGATCCAGCGAGCTGCCCCTCAATAATGTTAATAATATTGAGACGACCCTGCCCAAGGCCGAAAATCAAACGTTATACAGTATGCCGCCGACCTCCGCTGATCTGAACGCAAAGTATTTAAATAAAAGGTAAGCGTGGTGGCTTAAGAACTCTGTAACTTCTAATTTACCATCCACCTTCCAGCCCCAGCTTTTATGAGGAAAAATCCGAGCCCCTGGGCTATGGGGTGGCCTTTGGTGGCGAGGGAAAGAACAACTATTGGATGGACTCCAGCATTCTGCCCAAGCCGGGCTGCGTTGAAGTCATCAAGCAGACAGACACCAACATGTCGAGCAATTTCGAGAGTATTACGACCTCCTCTGAGATCGTGGATCTGGACACGAACGAGATCAAGACCGTGGAAACAACCATACAATCCTCGTCCTGTACAAATAATAATCAGGTAGACAATGAGTGCAATTCCAATAAGACCAGTGAATGGTCTTCTCCGGGCATTAAAAATGCTGCCGGCATTGCCGCAGCCGCTGAGCCTTTCAAGAAGCTGCTGAAGAGCAAGAAAACCGATGACTTCTCCTGCTCCTGGGCCGTCGAGCTGATGCGGAACTATGTGGCGGGCCTTATCTCGAATTCGCCGAAAATGGAGATATTCTTTTGCATACTGAAAGAGAGCATGCACCTGGGGGACCGCATCTTGTTGTTTAGCCAAAGTCTGTTGACCCTAAACCTGCTCGAGGGCTATCTGAAGTCTAGTTATGTTCCTGGGAGCAACCAGCTTTGGACTAAAAACACTTCCTACTTCCGTAAGTGTCTCGGTTGATTTATTTATTAATTATTTATTATCATGAGCATTAATTCGAATTGCATTCTTCAGGCTTGGATGGCTCCACCTCCTCGCAGGAAAGGGAGAGGCTAGTCAATGAATTCAACTCAAATAGTAACGTTAAGCTTTTTCTGATATCAACACGAGCCGGCTCGCTGGGCATCAACCTTACGGGAGCGAACCGCGTAATAATATTCGATGCCAGTTGGAACCCCTGCCACGATACACAAGCTGTATATAGGATTTACAGGTGAGTCTTGGGATTATTCTCTTTCTAATACGGAGTCCAAGTTACCGAAACGATTCATTTCCAGATATGGACAGACGAAGCCGTGTTTTGTGTACAGAATTGTCATGGATAGGTGTCTGGAGAAGAAGATATACGACAGGCAAATCAAAAAGCAGGGCATGTCGGACCGCATTGTCGACGAGTGCAACCCCGAGGCGCACCTTTCAATGAAGGATATCACGAATCTGTGTCATGACTACGACTCCGATGAAGAAGTAGTCGAGGAGGCAGGCAAGCTAGGAACTGATGAGTCGCCTAGCAAGCCGAGTTCTCCAACGGTGGAAGAACTGGAAGGTAAGCCATCACCGAAAGAAAGAGCGGCAGAGGAACCCAGCAAGACAACAGCAGATGGCTCAAACAAGTCCCCACAATCAACGGATGAGCAAGCGAAGCCTTTGGAAGACGTTCAAAGTGAGCCAATGGATGTGGATGAGACCAAGGCACAAAATGGCACCGGCATAGAAGTCACAGTTAAAAAGGAAAAGGATGAGGAGGTGCCGACACCCAAGGTTCATGCTGATTCCGTAATCAACACCATTCTCGAGCTTCACAAGCATTGCGTGACAAAGGAACCCTTTTTGCACGAAAGCCTGCTGGTAGATCAAAAGGACCGAAAGCTGTCGCAGGCTGAAAAGAGGCAGGCTCATCGCAGCTACGAGCTGGAAAAGAAGGCAGCCGTCAATCAACGCTTTACCTATACGCCGGCAAAAATGCACTACAAGATCGTGAACAACGATGGCACCGTAATCACGAAACCCATGACACCGGTAAGTAGTTTTGTGGATTACTCAGCTAAAATACATTAAGTATTGCATTCTTTATGCTTTTATTCTTTAGCAAATGAAGACTCATACTTCGGCAACCACTGGAGGAGGAGGACGCACTACACGCTGGATTCCCGCTGATGTGTGGCAGAGACAGGGCATGACGGCCCAGGAAATGACCCTGCCACTTGGTGGGTGCCCCCCCTGTTGAGTCACACCCTGAATCGTCCGCTAATTGATGTTTCTTTTGCAGATGTTGTCATTCCCACAAATTCGGCCGATAAGGCCAATATAATCCTAAAGGCTGGGCAGCGCGTAATGGTCCTGAAGTCGTCGAAGGGAATATACATGCAGTTGGACAGCGGAAAGATCATAGCCATAAGGACGACGGCAAAAACAGAGGCGGAGAAACCAAATAATAAGGACGATGTAATCGACATAACATCCGACTGTGACACTGACACCGCCAAGCCACAAACACCAGAGCAAGGTAAGGAGAGTAGTGCAAGAAAGTAAGAGGGAATGGTAATTGATTTGTTGCAGATGTGAAAGATCTGACTGCCGATGACGAGCCACAACATATCGCGAAGAACAAGGAGGGCGTAGCGCCGCCAGCAACTGCTGCAACACGCACAGAAATGTCGGCTAGCGAGAAGCGAAAGTCCACAGAAAGCATGCAACAGCAACACTTTAAGCCCCAAACGCAAGCAAACAACAGTTTGGCCGCCACAACAAATCCACATCAGATGCCTTGTGACTTGAACTATGCACAGCCGTCCCAACACCCTCAGCAGCAGTCGCAGCCACAACCGCAGCAACAACAATCGCAGACACAGCCGCCGCTACAATCGCAGCAGCAGCAGCAGCAACAACAGCAGCAGCAGCAACAACAACCGCTGCCACAAGCGTACAAGCATCCGAATCACCTGCATCCGCCGGCTGTTAGCGAAGGTTACAACAACGCAAGTAGTAGTATTCAGCCCAATGTGCCACTTCCGCCGCACCCCAGCGATACGACGGACAGTTCGTATTTCCAGGCAGTTCCCAAACCAAATCCCTTCCACCAGCCCCCCGCCTATCCCCCGCAATACTACGACTATTACGACAATAAGCACAAGGCCGCGCCACCCGCCTCCAGCTACCACCTCAATAACTACACCTCGTACGGCAATTTGAACTTCGCGCCGTATCATTCCAATCTTCACCCGCCCGCGGGCTATATCGGTGCTCCGTCGTCGTACGCCAACTCGAATGTCTTTCCCAGACAGCACTGGAGCTCTGCGGTGAATGCACCAGCATCCGGCGAGCCAATTCGGCAGCCCTCGTACATCGGGAGCACCACGTACCCCATAAACGAGTGGTCGTCGCAATAGGAACTGTAAATATAGACCATGACTCCCCGGTGTCCAGTTGAGGTCAGCGAAGCGCCACTCTAACGAGCTCAAATATACTCAGACTCCTCCAACTTGTGACTAATTTATATGATTTATTATTAGCTGTATTTATATTTGACTTGAGTATTTGATGCCTTGCTGTGTAGAAAGTATTCCGTTTTAATAATAATCATTTCTCTTGCATATTCTTCATCAATGTACTCCGTCTGAGAAGTAGAGTGTCTAATCATAATGCTAGACAATTAAAGGGATCACCTGTTGATCAATAAACCACACACACACAAAATGCTTCCTATAAATTTACATTTTATCTCTTGTAAAAGTGCAGTTTTTAAGTCGTTTTATCATTTTTACAATGGAATTATACTTAATTGTCTTGTCGCTTGTGTGTTAGTGTTACCTTGACTGGACTAACAGAGCTCGGCCTTTGATTCCCTACCATTATTTCTCTAATTTATTTATTACAATATTATAGTAAATTGCCCCTAACGTTTAAACGCATCATTAAATAATTAACTAAGAATAAGTTATTAGTCTTCATTCTGGAGTAAAAACAGACGAGATCTAAATAGATATTCATAGAGCGTAACCTACTGTTTAAGCCGTCGTTCTACCCAAACTGTATTTAATTTAGAAGCCCATGAATAGGAAAACTCATACGAAATAACATTCAGAAATTGGTCTCTCTTTTCGTTACGGGCAGCAAAGCCCCGAAGCTAAATGAAAAGAAAACTAATACAAGAAAAAAAAAAGGAAAAACATTGACATTAGTCTAGATAATAGCACACATTCGAAATAATTAACAAGCTTTGATTAAACATTGTTAGATCTAAGCAATAAAGAAAAAGTATTAAACATCAAAACACTGACATTTCATTTGTATGCAAGGTAAAGACAACGGGAAACGAAGCTAAATTCGGGAACTTCGTATATAAGGATAGAACGATTAATAATTTGATTCGGAATAATCGATTTTTTTTTTTTTTCTTTAATTTAGTTATTTAATTGTATCGAAAAATGGGTTGCGATTAATTAAATCAATAATCGATTATACTACAAAATAATCGCTTCCCTGAACTTTAAAGCGCAAAGTAATAAATTAAACATTAAAAATTAATTAACTGAAGCATACAAACGAGTTCTAGTCCGTCAGGTGGTGAGTTTATGAGTTTTCATATATATATGTTTTCTATATCAGTATATTCAGAATTTTGTTATTTTAGACAAACACTGTCGTCAATAAAGATTCCGAAGGTGAAGACGAAGTGGCCAGTGGCCACCACAAGCCAGATTGCAAAATCAGTGCAAAATCTACCCAGCATACAAACGGCATCCTCAAACGCAGATAGACAAAGTAAATTGATGAGATGATTGTATTGAATAATTTGCCATTCCCACATGTAGAAGCTTATAATTTGATAAACAAAATTTACTTTTGACTGATCGCTAATATTAATTCCCGAAAGTCAGGTATTTCATTGGCAACAGATGATATGTATATGGACTGACATAAATCTAAATATATAAAATGTTGTTTAATTAATGTATTTGTTTATTATTATTGGTAGCAACTTCCTAACGTTCACATTCGAAAATAACACAAATGATGTATGCATCAAACAAAAATATCAATTTATTAATCGATTATTTTAATTTTTCTTCGATTAATTGCAATTAATAATTGCATGGTTTCAACTAATCATGATTAAATAATCGATTAATGCCCTCCCTATTCGTATACCCTTGCAGCTTACAGAGAGTAAATGAAACTTTCAACTTGACATTATATATAGAATATTTATTTACAGCACACATTTATATATACAAATCATACTCAATATAATAACATATAAAATGTGCGCATCTATTATCTGCGAATAGAACCGTTGAGAGGCAAATAGGGGGAATACGTGGGATACATCGGATTGGAGGGAGTGCCTCGCTGCAGCACGCAGGCATCCTGGTACTGAGATTGCATATTCATCATCTGCATCGGTATCTGCGAGTTGGGGTAGTCGCCGCCCGAGCTGTAGCTCCCAGTGGGCGGCGATTGCTGCGGCGACATGCGGTAGCTATTGATGGCCCCGTAGGGCGCCATCAGGTTGGGACTGATGTGGACGTTGGTGGTGGTGCGATTGTTGCTGCCGCCGCTGCCCATGGGCGCCGAGGTGTGCTGCACGGGGGCGGACGGGGTGTTGCGTGCCGTGTTCCTGCTCGTGTTCTGGGCAGACGTAATGGGGGCAATGTTCATGTTGCCCGGATAGTACTTGTGGTACTGCAGCGGCGCCACCTGTGTCTGCAGCATGTTTGCGTGAGGCGGCGTGGAGATGTTCCTGTTCTGCATGAGCAGGTGCGGCGGCGGCGTCATGGAGTTGGGTGGAATGGGATGGTGCGGCGAGGGCGCTAGGTTCACTTGCGCTCCCGGCGACGTGTTGCACGGCTGGCTCTCCAGGCAATTCGTCAGCTGTTGCAGCTTGGACAGGCTGCACAGAGAGGCAGTGGTGCCGGTGCTGTTGCCAGCCGCTGATATCGAGTCCTGACCCACTGCCTGCCGTTGTTGGTCATTGCCGGATGAGGGAGGGCCGCCCAGGGAGCTGGTCACTGGCACCCGCGGGGCATTCTCCGTGGCGGCAGGCATGTTGTTTTGCAAATAGAAATTGTTCACGGCGCACGCCGACGACGGCTGCTCGATGCGTTGATGGGTGTTGGGGAGCGAGTGCATCCGCTGCTGGATCACCGCCGGCATGCTAACGATGTCATAGTTCGTGGGATTGGCCGAGAAGTTCTGGCTGAGCTGCGGAAGCGGCACATAGTCGATGGTCTGCATGTTCTGCTGGTGGCCGCCGTGCTGCGAGAACTGCAGGTTGTGCAACGACTCCTGGTGCGACTTGGAAATATTCGCAGTGGCTCCTCCCCCGCCGCCCCCCTGCGGAAGCTGATGATGAGTATTCGTTGTGGTTGTGGGCGGCGCAGCGTTCTTGGCATCCCGCTGCTGCTGCTGGGCTGCATTTCCGCTGCGAATTTGCTTGGGCGTGGTGGCCCTGTGCGAGGAAGTCGTCGGCGAGCTGACCGCAATGTCCGCCTTTGGAATAACACAAATTTTTTAATTAATTAAAAGATTAAATGGAAGATTACACAAACTATTACCTGAGCGTTCAATTTCCTGGCTTGATGCTGCTGATGCTGCGGATTGTTAAGTAGATTGATGTTCGCCGCGGACTCCGCCGACAGATTCATATTGAGGCTGTTCTGCTGCTGCTGCATGTGCGAGTTCTGGATGGACATGTGCATGGGCGTGGTCACTGGCTGGTTCTGCATGGAGCAGTCGGAGAACTGTCGGTGCGGCTGATGCATGTGCACGTTGGCGGCGGCAGCGATCTCCTGGGAGCCGTGCGATATGGCGCCGCCTATGTTGGCCGGCGAGTCCATGTTTATCTGAGCATTCAACCCGCAGTCGTAGTGCTGCTGCTGCTGCTGCATGGCCGCATTCGCCGACGCCTCTGTGTTGTACACCAAATTCGGATTGACATCGCTCTGACCACCGCCGCCCCCGGAGACCTGCAGGTTGGGATGCTGGCTCGGGGGAGCGTGCTGTATGTTGGGATGCTGCCCCAGCTTATTGAGCTTGGGTTCGCGCGAAATGACAGTCGTGGGGTTGACGCCGTGCTCGGCTTTTTGCTTGGCCGGCACACTCCCTGGGTTGGGCATCAGGACCGTCGTCTCAGCCGGATTGGCGTTGCTCTGCCGCTGCACTGCGTTCTGGGCATTGGCCAGGGATTTCATCTGCTGCGCCTGCGCCTGCTTCTGCTGGGTGGCAGCAGCAGCAGCAACACATTTCTGATTGTAAATGGCCGCCGCCTGGTTGTTGACCGCGTACTCGTTGCAGTGCTGAACGTGGGCCTCCTCGCGCGAGGCGCTGACCACGTTCACCCCACTGGGCAGCACCTTGGGCTGGTGCTCCTCCTTCTTGCCGCCGCTCTTGCGCTCCACCTTGTGCTTCTCCTTGGTCTGGTGCATCTGATGGTGGTGGGCGTGCTGCATGGCCAGGTTGGCGGACTGATAGAGGTTCTGCGTAAAGTTGTGGGTGTACGCCATGGTCGTGGCCAGATCCTTGTGGAACTGCTTCTGGCCCTTCTGCGTGGCGGGGTCCAGGTGCGACAGGTTGTAGCTGTAGTAGTCCCACTGCCAGTACTGCGACGAGTGGTAGTTGGGCATTTGGTTAATGGGAAACTGCGAGGGAATCGAGTTCTGCAGCTGGGCGGCGGCGGCGGCGGTGTGTTCGTTGCTGCCCTTCAGCTGCATCTTCTCCCGAATGGGATGCACGGCCGCGGGAACGCGTGCACTCGCCTTGACCTCCTCCTCCTTGACTTGCACCAGCTGAGGGTCGGTCTTGATGAGCTCTTTCTCGGGAAGAGCTACCTTCATCTTGCTGGCATCGTACTTCTTGTTGTCGCCGTTGTTGACCTCGGGTTTCACCACCATTGGTTCCGCCAGTGTCATTGCCTTCTTTATGGCCTTCTCCTTGATGTCGGCCATTGGCGGAGGCTGCGGATGCTGCTCTGTCTTCTCCGGTGTAATCTTTTCCTGCGTCTTCGCCTGTGCCTTATCCACTGTAGAAGGGACTTCGGCCCGTTGATTGGTAGGCGGATTGATTGGAGCGGCTTCTGTTTTCTTTGCCTTTTCCACTTCCATTGGTTTCTGTTGAGCGGCTTGAGCCTCTGGGGGCTGAGGAGGCAGCACAGTCTCATTGGGCTTTTCGAGCTGGACTGGCACACTTGGACAAGGAGCATCGGGCACCGCTGGCACAGCTGGTGGCGTAGCCGCTGAATCTGGCGACGATTTTAGGTAGTTCAGATTTATCTCCACTTTCTGTTCATTCGGCGACTTTTTGATGTTTTCCGGGTTCACAGGAATCGGAACCTGCTCGGGGGCAGGCTGTACAGGCTCCGCTTTCTCGGGACTCTTGGGCTTGGGCTTGCATTCTGGTACCTCGGCCGGCACTTTGACTTCCTTGATGTCTTTGACAGTTTCCACCACCACCACTTCTTGAGCGGCAGCCTCGGGCTTGTCCAGCGCCTTGTACTTGACCTCTTCCGAGTTGTAGGACGCCATGGCGTCGGAGAAGACTGTCTTCTTGGTTTTCTTCGCCACAGCGTCGAGCACTTGTTCGGTGATGCTGCTTGCCTCAGCTGGACTCTCTGTTTTGCTAGAAGTTTGGGTCTTAACTGGGCTTTCAACTGTCGCCACTTTGATAGATTCTCTGGAGGGTTCCTTTGCTGGACTATTGCTCAAGTTATCGGTGTTGTCCGGCGGGACATTGCCGTTAAATTGCAAGTCTTCGCTGGATCGCTTGCCGTTCGACTGTTTGCCCCTAAGTTTCGGCACAATGTTCACCTTTTTGTCGACGTGCGACGGGTGGGTCGTGCTGACCTCCCTCGCAGCAGCAGCCGAGTCTTCTGAAGACTTCTGCTCAGTTTCCTCCGCATCTGTTGCTGTCTCCGACTGCCTGTGCACTGGCGTCGCACTCTGATCGGCTGCAGGAGGAGCACTGGTCTCCAGCGGCCGGTCAAAATGCTTTCGCTTGTTCGTGTGCGGAATGACGTCGTTACGCTTGGCCAAGCGCTGGGCCCGTTTGGTCAGGTGTTCGGAGAATTCCTTCGAGGACTTGCCATCGGATGAGTCGGATGAGTGCTCCCCAAACGACTGCGACTGCTCTTCCTGCGTCGCCTGCGCTGGAGTCATCATCATCTTGCATTTCTTCGACTCGCTCACGGCCGACTTGAGAAACTCTTCGGGACAGGCGCGTTTTCGCTGACTCGACTCGCGCTCCTCATCTAGTTTTTCTGAGCTCTGAATACGATTCTTTGCACGAGCTGCTGCCTCGCCGCTCTCTTGCTGACTCACCTTTGGGATGGCCGCCAGGAGAGGCGCTTTGTTTTCCTCGGTGTTCTCCTTGAAGTCGGACTTTCGCTCAATTTGATTGTTCAAATATTCGCGATTCGAGATGGGTTTGATTATGTTGGGCAGCTTGGACACGGACAGCAGTGGGCTCCAGCGCAGGCAGTCGGCTTCGATGATTATTCGAGACTTGCTATTCGCCATTTTGTTGTGGTGAGCCACCACCTTCTTCCAGTCTATTTTCACGTTGATCTGATACCGAATGTCGCCGTCGTTCTTCCTCAGCTTGATGAAGTTGAGCAGCTCGAAGGCCAGGGCTATGTCGGAGATGGCCAGGCCGGTCTTGATGGCGATGTCCTTGAAGGTGATCTTCGACTGGTTGCGGTACTTGTACAGGTACTCCAGCACGACGGACTTCCAGTAGGAGAAGTAGGACAGCCGCCCCAAATCGGAGAGCGGCTTCTCCGGCGTTCCCAGCTGCCCCTCCTCGCGACTCAGCAGGTAACTAAAGTCGATCAGGAAGCGGCCGTAGCCCTGCCGCTGGTACTGCGGCATCGTCAGGATGCAGGACACATTGTACTTCTGCGTGCAGTGCTTCTCCTTGGAAAAGTAGCCCACCAGATGGCAGCCGCTCTGATCGTTCTTCGTGAGGATGTAGAACAGAAAGGGCTCCACGTCGTAGTAGAGCGTTTTGTGGTCGAGAAAGAACTTGGCCAGCAGGCAGAGGTTCTGGCAGTAAATCTTGTTCACATTGCCGTCCACCTCGAACACGGAGATGTTTCCCTGTCGGAATATCTCGGTGCCCGGCGGCTGCTTCCAAATGCACTTGTTCTGATGCCTGTCCAGCACCGAGCGACTCTTAGTGTACTTCAGGCAGAACTCGCAGAGAAACAGCTTCAGGAGCCGGGCGTACTCCTGGGGAAAGGGGCTGGAATACCAGGTCTCAATGTCCCACTTTCCTATTTGAATTGACTTGGGACTCTGCGTATTCTGACCCGGCTTTCGCCCGACATCGTCAACCAGCTTCTCGATGTGGTTGTTGGACATCTGCACGACCGCCTTGTGAAGCACCTCTTGGTACAGTTCCACGTCCGTCGCCGTCACGCCCGGCGGCAGGGGTTGGTTTTCAAAGGGATTGGCTCGCTTTGCAATTAACTCCTCATCGTTGTGGTTTTCTGGCTTCTCAGCTTCGGCCTCGCTCTTGGACTCCCGGCTGCGTTCGATCTCCTCCAGCAGCTGTACCTTCATTACCGTCTCTTCGGTAAGATATGGAATGTCGTCTTCGTCGCCCTTCTCGTACGATTTTCCCGACTCCAAGGGCATGCTCTTCAGGGGAACAATCTTCTTCTTTTGCCCATTATTCGAACCTTGTTTGTGCTTAATGGTCATGACACCGGCTGCCGCTGTGGCTGTGGGTGTGGGATTAGAAGCCGCCGCTGGCGTGCCTCTTTGACTCCGATTGTGTGCTGGCGAGGTGGCAAAGCCCATGCCTTTGGCATTGCTGCTATTGTTCTTTGATTTCACAAATATGTCAATCGGATTCTTGGCCACCGCCGCAAAGCCCCAGTTGTTGTTGTTCTCCCCACCGGCCGTTGCATCATTGCTGTCCGGCGAACTTAGTCCTGCGCTGGCGGCACTCAGCTTTGCGCAGCTCTGCTTTTCGCTCTCGAACATCTTACCTTTGAGCGTGCTGCGATCGGTGTCGTAGTCCTCCTCGTCGTTCTCGTCGTCGCACTCCGAGCTGTCGCTGGAGCTCTCGCTGGAGTCGGAGTCCGAGCTGGACGACGTGCACGAATCGGAGGATGTGCTCTCGTCCTGATCGTTGTCATCGCAGCCCCTGTTGTTCCGCTCGTCGTCCTCGTCGTCGTCGTCTTCGCTGTCGCTGGACGAACTGGAGGAGGAGAGATCGGAGAAGGTGCGCTTTCGCGTCTCCTGGCTGGCCAAGTAGCCTCCCTGTAATATTTGTGCCCGCTTCTGCCTGCCCGGGAATTCGAACTGATCTTCGTGGTGATTCAGCTTCCTCGAGTTCAGGCCTGCGGCCATCTTTCTCCTCTGACCGTTGCCGTCATTGTAAACGCATAGTTTTGAGGTCGACGGACTGTCGGAGTTTCCCTCCTTCTTTATTATTTGCCGCTTATTTTGGGAAAACCTATCGGAGGAGAGGGTTAGTCTACAAATTTATATTTTAGTATAAACCATAGTTTAGTTTAGTGGAAAAATAATAGAAACCTACCTCTCGTTGCCAACCTCCATTTTAATCCTTGAATTGTTGTCTCTTTTGAGCAACTTTGGATTGTCTATGCTGTGTTTGGAGCAAGTTTTACACCTGAAAGGGCAAAGGTAATTATGTATAAATGTGAGGAGAAAAAGGATGGATGGAGGCAGGACCCTTACCTATATGGATGCTTGGGCTTCTTGTCCGGTATCGTGTCGAGGCACGTCAAGTGAAAGTGATCTTTGCAGACGAAGCACTGCAGCAGGCAGGGTCCACGGTTGCGCATTTTGCAGACGGCGCAATCGGCGCAGTTCTGGCAGTCCCAGTTCGTGCCCTTGGTGACGAGCATATAGAGCAGCACGTAGGATTGGGACTTGCAACGGCCCGCGATATTGGCGCAGGTGGTGTGCAGCGAAATGCCGCACTGTTTGCACGAGCTCAACGGCTCGGGGATGCCGTTGAGGTTCTTCTGCGCGTTGCCGGAGCAGTGGGTGCAGCTCTCCTCGCCCTTTATGACCACATCCGAGGCGGGGGCACATTTCCGCGGCGTTGTCAGGGACTTGCCCTTCTTGTAGAGCTTTCCCTCCTGAATTAGAAAGCCAGCGTCGACGGCCTTCTTAATGGACGCCTTAATCACCGCCTTGAAGTCGACATTGGGCGAGAGGTCGATGCAGTTGAACTTCTGTATATAGTTCTCAATACTCTTAATGGTGGAGCCCTCGCACTCGCCCAGATCGTGCACCGCCTTGGCCACCAGCTTGTACAGATTGGTGTTCTTATCGACCTTGACGCGTCGCTTGGCCATCGGCGCTTTGTACGAATGCAGGCCCTTATTGTACACCTTGATCACGGCCCCCGACTCGACCGCCTTTTCCAGCTTCTCGGCCACAATGTCCTCGTGGAACTTGTGGTGCGTGCCGATCGCCTGGCAGATCCGCTGCACGGAGGGTCTCTGCTTCTGGGACCTGATTTTCGAGATGGCCTCGAGGATCCATTGCTTCCACGTGTCCATGTTTATTTCATGAGCCGACTCCCTCATCATGGCTTTCTGAAAGTCGCATACAAACAGCGTTACTTGATATATCCAACTGTTTTTGATTAAAGTAGCATAAACAAAGCCAAAATGTTGATGCAATTGGTGAGACTAGGTGTCAGAATCCTCCAAATATAAGAAAGTATAAAATTCAATATCCAAAAACCCGGATACAGTTTTCAATCTATAGGATTTCACAGTTGTCACGTATCCCATAGATGCATCCCATAGAATCTGAAACTCGTTACAAAAGTATCTGAATCTAGGCTTGCTTGACACTTTTGAAACAAATACACTTTTCGTTAATCGGCTTGAATTATAATGCAATGCATTTAGTAGGCGATGAAAATTGGTTTACGATACATTTGGTTTGCACTGTTGACGCGAATTTCAATCCGGTCGGACGCCTGCCTAAGTTAGTTGCATCCAAAACTTCACTTTGTATTCATATTAAAAACGCAGGAAACACAAAAATACATAAAATGCCGACGTAAAATCCATAAATTTCATCAATCCGGGCCATTTCCGCACAACTATCGCCCATTTTTATGTACCAAACCATTCTGCTAACACTCCGCATACACACATAGATACATATAGCGAGCGTATGCACGCTTGTATGTACATACATTTATTATTTAAGTAGTCGTGAAAGTAAGGGCTAATATATTCCAAATTGCGAATAAAAATCCACTCCTCATCGGCAGTTCCACGCGGCGCGCGTCTGCGATACTTAATATCTTGGAAACAATAACAAATGTTAATTTTGCAATGAAGTTTGATCACGATTGAGTATTAGTTTGCGAAGGCCCTATCTTAGAGATGGAAAATATCTATGCATCCCAGCGCTATATTTAGGAATATCGGAATGGAACATGCTAGGGGAAGATTTAATATTTTCATTTATAAGCCGGCATTGTTTGGCCTGAATTAAGAATTGTGGGCAAGATTTTGTAGTTTAATACAAGCATCTATAAAATAAAAAATAATTATTCACTAGACATATTTGAGATTTTTCCGGAAAACGGAATTAAGTGGCAATTTCCCCAAAAAAGTATGGCCCCATCTTAAAACTGACATCGATATCGACTTTTCGATTGCTTTCACAGCCCATCACTAAGTTCGGCGTTTTGTGTGTTTCTTGGATAAAAATGGTTTAATCCGAATATAATAACAAATAATACAATGGAATACGAATCTTCCGAATTCAGTGGTAATTTCTAAAGTTCGTTGTCACCGTATTCGGGAAATCGAAGAGACCGTCTTTTGTTTGTTGACGCATTTGTTTTTTTTTCGCACACTTGTCAAGCAATATACATATACATATCCCCATATAAACAATTATTTATTTATATCTGTGCGGAAGAACAAACAAACGTACATATAAGTACATACGCTTAGACGAGTTTGTATATACTTGTATTTAATATACTCCTGCACGGGGGGTCGGCGGCGCCGTGCATATGTATGTAATACCCCGCATACATATTTGAAAAATCGAAATTGGTCTGATTTGGCCGAATATGAATTGTAAATACAGATCTCCAATAAGAAACGGCGTTTGTATGAGTGTGTATGTGTGTGTGTTTGTGTGTGGGTGTACATATATGAATGAGTTTCCGTGTTGAAAGTTGAAAACTATTACAAAAAGGGCTTCGTTTTCAGCCTTTTATGCTTTTTAAGGCCAGTCAGTGGGCCTGTAGCCGCTTACACTTGCATTATAAAGCACAAAGACACACTGTGGGGCGACGACGGCGGCGGCGGTGTTTCTTCACGTTTCGGTCCGGTCCCCATGATAACCTCCCCGTTTAAGCTGAATTTTTACCCCCCCGAGCCACATTTTGAGTTGGAAGTGGAAGGAGCCAGGTGATTACGACGACGGCGTTGGGTGCGGCATTGTTTTGGGGCCTGTGTGCAGTTTTATCGCCAACATTTGCGTTGAATATGCGGTTCTGTTTGTGTGGAAAAGCCATTAACTAGGTTTTTAGTCCAAGGAGGAAATGGCCTTGTCAACGAAGGGTTAAGTTTGAGCTTGTGTTACATATTAATAGCTATTAAAAATATAGAATACGTTACATGAATATCCTCTTTTAATAGTTATAGTGTTCGGTTCTGCCACCTAATTATGGTTACTCAAACTTTTCCATATATAACCACAGATATAACCACAGGCAGCTGCAAGAAAAGGCTCACATTTCTTAAGTATATCCTAAGCGACACATCGAGCGATCAAAAATGGGCATCCGAGTTCGGGGAGGACACGGAGGGGCATCAGTTTTCGCTGGATTATCTACTGGACACCTTCATCGTGCTCTATGACGAATGCAGTAACTCTTCCCTGCGCAGGGAAAAGGGTATCTCGGATTTTCTCAAACTGTGTACGTAATTACCTTAACTTTTTCGTTCTTACTATTTACCTCTCATTATTCTTTACTTATGAATCAGCCAAGCCTTTCGTGCATATTGTGCGAAAGCTGCGACTTAGCCGCGATGACTTTGATATACTCAAAATCATCGGGCGTGGTGCCTTTGGGGAAGTGTGCGTGGTGCAGATGATATCCACGGAGAAGGTGTACGCCATGAAGATTCTGAACAAATGGGAGATGCTGAAGCGGGCCGAGACCGCGTGCTTTCGCGAGGAGCGGGATGTGCTGGTGTTTGGGGATCGCCAGTGGATAACGAATCTGCACTACGCCTTTCAGGACAATATTAACTTGGTAAGGATTAAATGAACTTGATTGCTGAATGTATAATTCATAAATGTGCTCTCTGCTTTCCTTTAGTATCTCGTAATGGACTATTATTGCGGCGGAGACCTTCTGACGCTGCTCAGCAAGTTCGAGGACAAGCTGCCCGAGGATATGGCCAAGTTCTACATCACAGAGATGATCCTGGCCATCAACAGTATTCATCAGATCAAGTACGTTCACCGGGACATTAAGCCGGACAACGTTCTGCTCGATAAACGCGGCCACGTGCGGCTGGCGGACTTCGGCTCCTGCCTCCGGCTGGAAAAAGACGGCACCGTCCAGTCTAACGTGGCAGTGGGCACGCCCGACTACATTTCCCCGGAAATACTGCGCGCCATGGAGGACGGCAAGGGACGCTATGGCACTGAGTGCGATTGGTGGTCGCTGGGCGTGTGCATGTACGAAATGCTGTACGGCGAAACGCCGTTCTACGCGGAGAGCCTGGTGGAGACCTATGGCAAGATAATGAACCACCAGAACTGCTTCAACTTGCCGTCACAGGAGACCATCAGTTACAAGATATCCGAGGCGTCGCAGGATTTGCTGAGCAAACTGATTTGCATACCCGAGAATCGCCTCGGCCAGAACGGAATCCAGGACTTTATGGATCACCCGTGGTTCGTGGGCATCGACTGGAAGAACATAAGGCTGGGGCCAGCGCCATATGTGCCGGAAGTGTCGAGTCCCACGGACACTTCCAACTTCGATGTGGACGACAACGACGTCCGGTTGACGGACTCGATGCCTCCCTCTGCCAATCCCGCCTTCTCCGGCTTCCACTTGCCCTTCATCGGCTTCACCTTCTCGCTGAGCGGCAGCAGCAGCTCCTCCCTGGACTCGACGAAGAAGACCCAGCAGAGCTCGGGCTTCGGGGACGACACCTTGGACACCATAAGCAGTCCGCAGCAGACAGCTGCAGAGGCGTCCGTGGTGGTTGACCTGGCAGTGCAGGAGAAGCAGGTGAAGGCTCTTAATGAGCAGCTGGCGGCCTTTAAGCAGGAAAAGATCGAATTGACGAAGCAACACGGCGAGATTTTCGACCGCCTCAAGACCCAAGAAGCGGAGCTGCAGGACGCCATTTCCCAGCGAAATATCGCCATGATGGAGTACTCAGAGGTCACGGAGAAACTCTCGGAGCTGCGCAATCAGAAGCAGAAGCTCTCGCGGCAGGTCAGGGACAAGGAGGAGGAGCTGGACGGAGCCATACAGAAAAACGACAGTCTGCGAAACGAACTGCGCAAGTCGGATAAGACGCGGCGGGAGCTGGAGCTGCACATCGAGGACGCCGTCATCGAGGCGTCCAAGGAGAAGAAGCTGCGCGAGCATGCCGAGGAATGCTGCCGGCAATTGCAGCAGGAGCTGCGCAAGGGCTCCTCCAGCGTGGAGACGACGACGAACCTTCCCCTGAGCATTTCCTCGGACATGTCGTCCTACGAGATCGAAAGACTTGAGCTGCAGTTCTCGGAGAAGCTGAGTCACCAGCAGACGCGTCACAACATGGAAATGGAAGCAATGCGCGAGCAGCTCGCCGAAATTGAGAACTCGAATCTGGAGCTGGCCAAGGAGTTGCAGCAGACGCAGGACAGGCTCAAGTTCAGCCAAATGGAGACGATTACAGACTCGGCCGAAACGCTGCTGGAATTGAAGAAGCAGCACGACCTGGAGAAGTCGTCGTGGTTCGAGGAGAAGCAACGCCTGAGCTCGGAGGTCAGCCTCAAGGCGAAGAGTCTGAAGGAGCTGCAGGCCGAGGACGATGAAATCTTCAAGGAGCTGCGCATGAAGCGCGAGGCGATCAATCAGTGGGAGCGCCAGATGGCGGAGATCATTCAATGGGTGTCCGATGAGAAGGATGCGCGTGGCTACTTGCAGGCGCTCGCCACGAAGATGACCGAGGAGTTGGAGTACCTAAAGCACGTGGGCACCTTCAACAACAACGGCGTGGACAATAAGAACTGGCGCAACCGACGCTCCCAGAAGCTGGACAAGATGGAGCTGCTCAACCTGCAGAGCGCCCTGCAGCGCGAGATCCAGGCCAAGGCAATGATATCGGACGAGCTGAGCAAAACCCGGTCCGATCTGATATCGACGCAGAAGGAGGTGCGCGACTACAAGAAGCGCTACGATTCCATTCTGCACGACTTTCAGAAGAAGGAGACCGAGCTGCGCGATCTGCAAAAGGGAGGCCTCGAGTACTCGGAGTCCTTCCTCAACAAGTCCACGCACCACGGCCTCAGCAGCGCCTTCTTCCGGGACATGTCGAAGACCTCCTCGGAGATAATTCACGACTCTGTCGAGAGCTTCGGCAACGAATCGGGCGGCGACAACTTCATCTTCCAGTCCGGCGGCAACTCGTCGGGCATGCTCTTCAACTACGAGCCCAAGTATTCGGGCAAGAGCCACAAGGACGCGTCCTCCTCCTCCATGAAGGACGTGGTGTCGGTCAGCGATTTGTCCAGGGAAGAGAGCGACCTAATGGTGAAGGAGTCCCAGAAGAAGGCCATTCATCAGTTCCTGGTGCGCACGTTCAGCAGCCCCACGAAATGCAACCACTGCACCTCGCTGATGGTGGGACTGACGCGCCAGGGAGTTGTCTGCGAGATCTGCGGCTTCGCCTGCCACACGATCTGCTGCCAGAAGGTGCCCACCACCTGTCCCGTACCCATGGACCAGACCAAGCGGCCGCTGGGCATCGATCCCACCAGGGGCATTGGCACGGCCTACGAGGGCTACGTGAAGGTGCCCAAGTCGGGTGTGATAAAGCGCGGCTGGATACGCCAGTTCGTGGTCGTGTGCGACTTCAAGTTGTTCCTCTACGACATATCCCCGGACCGGTGCGCCCTGCCCAGCGTGAGTGTGTCCCAGGTGCTGGATATGCGGGATCCCGAGTTCTCCGTGGGCAGTGTGCGGGAGAGTGATGTCATTCATGCCGCCAAAAAAGATGTGCCATGTATTTTCAAAGTAAGTTGTTTGATAATAATAATAATGAGTATAAAGAGGTTGGTGCACTGCGACCACTAGGGTCTGTTGTGCCCTCGTCCTAGTGTCTAAGCTAAAGCTCCTCGAACAGTTCTATCGATCGCAAGAATGCGATGATGTCGCCTGGTCGAAGAGCCCTCATTTCCTGCGTGGTGAGTGTACGGCTCCCCAAGTGGACTGATAGCTGGGCACTCCTCAAGTTCCGGAGTCTCATCTGCTTCCAGACAAAGTCTGCAAAGATTATGCAGATGCTTGCACAGTCTGCAGTGCCAGTGGTCTGGAAACCCGTGACTATTCGGAGAGTTCCTTTGCTCAACTCCAAACAATCCAAGTTCCTTGATAGCTTCGAAGTTTTAAAATCTCTGTTAAATCCTTCTCGAACTCTAGATAAAAACCGCCCTCATTGACGGCGGCCTCTCGCTGAATACTCTGATGCTGGCCGACAACGAATCTGAAAAGTCCAAGTGGGTCATTGCCCTGGGCGAACTGCATCGAATTTTGAAACGCAACAGCTTACCAAATACAGCTATATTTAAAGTGAACGAGATTCTGGACAATACCCTGTCCCTCATACGAAACGCCTTGTGTTCTGTCATCATTTATCCAAATCAAATACTGCTGGGAACGGAGGACGGCTTGTTCTACATTAACTTAGATCAGTACGGTAAGTGGTCTCTAGTGTTTACAAAATTACGAAATCAATGTTATCAACTGTTTGTTATTTTCCTCAGAAATCGCTCGTATTGGCGAGAGCAAAAAGATTTTGCAGCTATGGTACATTGAGGAAGAGCAGATCCTGGTTATTCTTTGCGGCAAACAGCGCAACCTGCGCCTGCTGCCCATAAGAGCATTAGAGGCTAGCGATGTCGAGTGGATCAAAGTGATTGAATCGAAGAACTGCATATCGGCTTGTACGGGAATAATTCGTCGCTTCCCCAACATTGTCTACTCGTTCATCATTGCGCTGAAGCGCCCGAATAATCACACACAGATCGTTGTCTACGAGATCAACCGAACGCGCACAAGACACCAAAAGACTTGCGAATTCACCATTGGCTACATGGCCCAACATCTGCAGATATTGTCCGATATGCGACTGGTTGTGGCTCACCAGAGCGGATTCACTGCCTATTTTCTGCGCGGAGAGGCCACCGCGATGTGTGAGTGTTGAACGAACGAATCTGTGTGAAATCTCTCTTAATATTCCTTTTCCCCAACAGCTTTGGTTCATCCGGAGAACCAGCTGTGTGCATTTTTGAACTACTCCGGCGTGGATGCGGTGCGGGTGATTGAAATCCTGTGCCCCAGCGGTGGCAACTTTGGCGAGTACCTGCTGGTATTCCAAACCCTGGCCATATACGTGGACCTGCAGGGACGCAAGTCTCGGGATAGGGAGATCATGTATCCAGCCTTTCCCACGTATATCAGTGAGTTTATCAATTGATTTTATTTACTAAATTATACTCAGTTACTCCGCTTTAATGATGAACAGCCTTTTGTGATGGCCATTTGCTGGTATTCTCGGACACGCATCTGGATATCTTCAACACACAGACTGCCGAGTGGGTGCAATCGATTGGTCTGAAGCAGTCTCTTCCTTTGAACAATCTGGGAAACGTGGTCTTGTCTTCCGTCAACGACACACCCCTGATTGTTTATCTGTCCAATATTCACACAAGTAAGTGCTAGGGCTGCCGGGTTTATTGGGCAAGAGAGTGTCTCCAATTTGGTATTTTATTTACAGAGGGCCTTCTGCAATATCGTGAGGGAAATCGCAAAGGGATGCCGAACATCAAGCGGAGGTTTTCCATTCGAGAGATTAACAAAACTATCAAAAGGTAGGTTTAATATTCAGGGGATGTAACGTTAATGCATATAAAAGTATGTTTTAAGAGCGATTTTAGTGCCTGAAAAACGCACATATAAGGGTCTTTTTGGAGAGATTTAGGGGCCTGAAAAACGCACATAAAAGTATCTTTTAGGTTCGAATTTAGTGCCTGACAAACGCACATAAAAGTATCTTTTACAAGCAATTGTAGTACCTGAAAAACGCACATAAAAGTATCTTTTAGGATCGATTTTAGTGCCATAAAAGGCTCTTTTTTTTGACCAATTAAAGTGTCTGCAAAGGCAACATTTATGTGAGTTTTCAGAGGGTATTCACTGCTTCATTCGGAGGGTGAAAGAACAACGTATACCCTTAGAAAAGAGTCATATCGGACTCCAAAAAGTGAGCTCTTTATGAACTTGGATCTTCAAGGAAAAAACGCTCTTTTCGGAAGCTCTTTTCTGCACACTTGATGAGTGTAAATCCTCATAAAAGAGTATCAGAAAACCCTCCGAAAACGCTCATATTGCATGCTGGGACATTCTTAATCACCATATCCTGCTCTGCTGTTACAGCGATCGTAGATCAAAGATGATATCGGCGCCAACCAATTTCAACCACATCTCGCATATGGGTCCGGGCGATGGCATTCAGAACCAGCGACTCTTGGACCTACCAACCACTCTCGAAACAGCCGATCAGCAGGCCTGCAGTCCGATAATTCATTCGCTGAGTTCCATACCGCAAACCAGAAAATCTAATTTTCTGGAGCAAGGCAAGTGTTAAGTTGGAACATACTTGAACATCTCTAATCTCCATCTTCTGTTCTGTGCTTTCAGTTGATGGAAACTCGGATGACTACGGCAACGATAACATAATCTCCAGAACGCCCAGTCCCATGGCATCGTCCTTCATGGACGGCTCAAGCAATAACGATTAGAATCAGTCATAAATCTCAACATATTGTAATTAATCGATTTTTTAAAGATAATACTGTTTGTAATAAACATATTTAATTTCTCGAATACGAAATACGCAATACGAATACATAAATGAAAACTCTGCATCCTTTTTCAAATTCCTTGAGTAGTTCTGTTTTTATTTTCTTTTTTTTTTGTTTGTATACTTAGAGTTGCATGATTTGGATACATACATTAAAAATCTTTGATTTGTACACAGAAATCTTCAATATAGTTCATATTTATAATTCTTACTCCGCTTAGCCTAGCGCCGTAATCCTACTTCTTTGATTTCTTCTTCTTTTTCAAAATCTTGCTCTTCTTTTTGCTCTTCAGATCCTTGCGCTGTCTGTCGCCACCGCGCAGCGATTCCGTTGACGAATATTTCAAGTTCTTCTTTTGTTTCTTATCCTTTTGCTTCCTCTGCTCAATGCTGTCGTCGGAGACTCCTCCGCCTCCGCCGTCGCCCTTTTGTATCGTGTTATCGTATTTTACAACTAAACTGCTCGTCGAACCGGTCTCGACGTTCTTCCTAAACGGATTGTCCGGGCGACGTGTCTTCACGGCTGCCACCGACGAGACCATTCGAGTCTCGTTTGACTTGGAGCTGGAGTTCCTGTGTCCGGACCCCCGTCTAGGCCTGTCCAGGTCGTCGCTGCTATTGATTTGATCATGTTTGGCGAGTTTGCTGTCGGAACGATCTTTATTATACTGCCGCCGGTGCTTGTCATTGTCGGGCGAGTGCCGCCGGTGCTTATCGTTGTCGGGCGAGTGCCGGCGGTGCTTATCGTCGTCGGGCGAGTGCCGCCGGTGCTTATCATTGTCGGGAGAGTGCCGCTTGCCCTGCACGGACCGATCCCTGTTGTTTCTGTCCCTGTCCCTGGATCTGTTCTCCCGTCGTCGGCTGTCCTGGCGACCAGATCTGCCGCCGTCATCGGAGCTCTTTCCTGCCGGCGCCGCCTCCGGCCGTCGTCTTGACTTCGACCTGTCTGGCGTTGGACTTCTCACAACTTTATTGCCCAGTCGTTCCTTCACAGACTTGCTGCTGCTGCTGTTTGTGCGTTTCGACGGCGGCGGCGTGGGTGATCGCTCCTTGTCATTCCTGATCGCCACCGAGCGGTCCTTGCTGCTGTCCTTGGAGTTAATGATGACCTGGAACTCGACGGGTCGAATGGCGTTTATGGCCTTGGCGAAGATCGCATTCTCCGCCTTGCGCAGAACGTCCGAGGTTATCTCGGAGTGGTCGTCGTCCGGATTAGCAGCAGTACCCTTCTTGGCGGCAGAATCGAACTCCAAGTTTAAGTTTGATTCGTCCAGCTCCCACTTGGACACACTGACGGACTCGCTGCGTCCTTCCTTTTCGTCCTTCTTGCAGGCGTCAATGTCTATGTAGGCGTGACTCTTGTCGGAATTAAGGTTCTCCGCTTCGATTTCAAAGGCTTGACTTGCCAGGGGAGAGGTGGTGGTGGGTAGCATCATCTTGTAGTCCGTCTCGTTATTCAGCAAGAGGCTGTTGTTAATTTCGGAATCGGATCGATTCAGCGAGGAACTCTTCTTCTGCCGCTGCTCCAGCTTTTCCCTCTTGGCGGCCCTCTTGTCCTTCTTGCTCTTCTTGCGTTCCGCCTTGTCCTTCTTCTTCTTCTTTCGCTCCTTGGACGACAGCTGGGGACTCTTGGCCTTGTTCTCCTTGCCCAAGGTCTGCTTTTCCATTTCCACGTCCTCGGTGCCTGGCGCCGCCTTGGCCTTCGTTGGCAAGTACTCATCATCATCGTGGATCTTTCTTTCGGGCGTTTTCGGAGAATAATCGCGCTCACGGAACTGGCCAGCAGCAGCAGCAGCCATCATTTTCGGGGTGGTGATCTTGACCGGTGGCGTCAGGCTTCGGTAGCTGTTGTCATTCGGTTTCGGGTGATCTTTGCTCTGGCTGCGTGAGCGATGTCTCTTTCGCGGCAACTCATCGTCGTGCCTGCCCCTCTCCTCGCTTCTCTTGCTGCTCCTGCTGTGGTGCTCCTTGCTGCCGTGCAGAGTCTCGGAGCCAGGAACTAGGTTTTTGTTCCTGTTGTAGCCATCCTCTTCGTTCGCCAACTGCAAGGACTCGAAGCCGGGCGGAGGTGGCTCCACTGCATCCACTGGTTTCGGGGCAAACGGAGCACTGTATGGTTTCTCCCTGTAATCCGGTTTATAGGCCTGCTTTGGGGACGCCGAGCGGCGATGCCCAGATCTGTAGGGAAATATTGAAGAATTTAATAGAAGGATATGCGAAGGGAATTACGAAGGCTATGTAAGAAGTAACTTTCCCTATTTTTTTTCGACTGTTCAACATGATTCTTTATCTATTTTTCAACATAATCGCTGGCTCCTTCAATACATTTCTTGAGCTCATAATCCACTTTTGGTAGCCCGACTCGAAGAACTCCACCGCCAGCCCGTCAAGGTACGAAGGCTATGTAAAAGGTAACTTTATCACTGCGATAGCTTCGGAAGGAAAAGTGCTACGCATCTTTTGACAGCACCGCCGTGGAGCTTAGTCCTCCCACTCTCTATACGTGCCCTAATCAAGTTTCTGTGACACTCAGTGCCGGCTTGACAGCCAATCGAAATGAATCGATCGGAGCGCTCCCGCCGCCAAGTGCGAAATCCGATCTGTTTTACGTTTTCTTATAACGAAATCGGTGAAACCTGTGAACATTTATCGAGAATTGGCTAAAGTGTATGGGGAAAACTGCATTTCTGTTCAATAAGTCAGTTTGTTGATTAGAGAATTTGACAGCGGCCGAACAGACGTTTAGGATCACGTCAGGAGATTCGAAGAAGTGAAAACAGCTACCTTAACTGGCTGGCGGTGGAGTCGGGCTACCAAAAGTGGATTATGAGACTCAAGAAATATATTGACAGAGAAGGTGATTGTTAAAAAATAGGTAATTAATAAACCTTTTCAATGATATATAATAATACATTAATAAATCATGTTGAACAGTCGAAAAAAAATAGGGAAAGTTACTTTTTACATAGCCCTCGTATATGCAGTAAACCCACCTTTTGATGCGACCACCTGGAGACTTTGATCCATCCAAGGGCTGGCGACTAGAGCGCGGATGCCGCGTATTCCGCTCATAGCTATATTCCCGCTTTCTCTCCCGCGACCGCGGCCTCTTGTCCTTGTGATTGTCCCTGGGTGAGTCCTTCTCGTACACCGGCGACTTGAAGCGATGCCGCTGCCTGTCCGGCGACCTCGATCTGTGATGGTGATCTGTGCTCCGAAATCTGTCCACCTTTTTCCTCTCCTTTTCCTTCATGATGCGATTGAAGGCCTCCAGGGGATCGTCAATGAGTCTGGAAAGGGTTTAGTTTTCAATTTTGATTCGAATAATCATCAGCAACACTTACCCCGAGCCGACCTTGGCCGCCACACCCTGGTATATCGACGCTAAATTGGGGGACTGAAAGGGTTGTGCCGACATGTTCATGTTCATGCTTCCGCCCGAGGAGCCGTACGGAGGGCGCATTGGGTGCACCGGCGGCTGGTTCTGGTACGGCACGTAGCTGCAAATTCGTAAGAAGCTTGTTACAATTCAAAGAGCCTAACTGTCTTTCACTTTTAAGCAATATTTTTTAATCAAAAATATTCCAATATTCGAAATAAAATAAATAAATATTCAACAAGGCGTGGGGGCTGCACAGCGCAAAGCTTAAAGTACTCTTAACTAAGCGTTTGTGTGTGTCTCCTTTGTTTTTCAACTTAAGAATATGAGATCGAGGCAGGACCCGGCTGCGTGGCGATGCGTCGTAATCTGAGGCTGCTTCTATGGGGCTCCATCGGGGCGGGGTTGAAAGTGAAACCTACCTGAGGGGCGGCCTCTGTCCCATGCTGCCGTACCCGTTGTTGTAGGCCGGCGGCATATGCATTGGCATCATGTGCATGGGCACCGGCGGACCCCGCTGCATTTGCATATACGGCGGCTTGTATGCGCTCGATCGGCGCGGGTCCTCGGACTCGCTGCTGCCCATCATGTGCCCCTGATAGCTGGGCAGGGTTCCAATGGGCGTTGGCAGCAGGCTACGTTCTCCCTTGCCCGGTTCCCGCTCCCGGTCCCGGTCGCGCTCGCGTTCACGTTCTCGTTCCCGATCCCGTTCACGCTCCCGCTCCGATCTGGACGTTGGACGGTGATGTGGTTTATGGTCATAGTCGGACTTCCGATCCGATTCGCGACGATGCGAAGATGATTCACTGGTTCTGTGGGAATAGCCAGGCGACGATTGCTATAATAAAAGAATGGAAAAGGAGTTAAAGGAAGAATTAAAAACAAAAAAAGGATGAAAGTTAACTTCGGAAAACCGAAGTTTGATATCCTTGCAGTTTGGTCACGAAAATCATTGTAACAAAGCCAAAAGTGCATTCATGTTAATTTGGAAAGCTTTTTTATGCTAGTTTTTATTAGGTTTAGAAATTTGTAAAATGAGATTAAAGTTTAAAAAATTAAAATTTTTTTGTTTGCATTTTTGACAATTTTAATGATGTAACCCCTTAAAAAATTTTAGAAAAAAAAAAACAAAAATTGTGCCGCACACAGATAGATTTAATCGGCTGTTAATGCTGATCAATAAAATATATGATTTATAGGGTTGGTAAAGGCCTCTGTCACTGCTTTCTAAGCTTCTGACTGAAATTATAAAACCCTGCAAGGGTACAATGAGAGAAAAACTAGATGCCACACCTTTCTTGTTGAGATTGCGGTTGAATCGGAGGCAGCTGCCGCCTGGGGCATTGTTATGGTTATATTGTCTTCATAATCGGAATCATATTTATCTTTTTCCTTTTGTGCCGCCGCTTCAACTGTTTGCGGCGGCGCTGGCTCAGGAGATTCCGACTTTGGCGCCTTCTTGCCGTTGGTTTCCGCTTCCTCCTTTTGCTCTTCAGTTTTTTGTGGCTTTTCAGGCTCGGCTTCCTCCTCCTTCAATGGGGGTTTTTCCTCAGCTTCCTTTTTTTCAACTGGCGGCTTTTCTTCGTTTTTAACTGTGTGGAAAGGTAATATAAATATATATATAAAACTACCGAAAACACTGAAAGCTTACCCGACTTAACCGCACTTATTTTGTAGCCAGTTTCGTTTTTAAAGGCGTTAACCGAGTTCCTGAGAAATCGGTTGGGAATCAAGGAGCCGGGCGAGCAGTTCTTCTCCTTGCAGTCCGGACACTCGCTGTCCTCGGACTCAAGTAGCGACGTGCGCACGCCTAAAAGTAGAAGAAGGAGATTGAGTAAGGAAATGCTCCTCTTTCGTTATTACATTCACCATCGCTTACAGTCGTCGCAGAAAGAACTGCCGCAGCAGGGTATCATGACGGCATCAACGAATATGTCACGGCAGATGCCGCATATAAGATCTTCGGGTATCTCCTGATTTTTCTCCGCTGGCAACACAAAATTCGAAGTTTCACTTTCCGCTGCTTCCGGTTTGTCCCTAAACGATCGCGGTATGCCGGTGTTTCTCTTGACCTCCACTTGATCCTTGCCCAGTATAAAGGGACAGTTTTTGATCCAGTGCCCGCTCTTCTTGCACTTGTTACACCGATAGGATGCAGGAACCTCTCCGACTTGCGACTGACCCTTGATGCGATGATACCTGCGCGAAGTATGCGCACGCAATGTTAATCTTTATCTTTGGGGCAGTGAATTCACTTACGTCTTGGGGTCATAGTCCACCGTACTTTGCATCATCATCGCCTGGATCTTGTCCTCCTCGCTGCCCTGCATCTTGGACAGATCCATGTTGAAGGCGTCCTGCTTGCTGGGGGCAGCTGGAAAGGCATTGTCCGCGGCTGCCGGTGGTTCCCAGCCCTTCTTGGCGGGATGAGCGATGGGAATCCTCGAAATAATTAGCGTGGTGTTTTTGGGTATAAGAACACCATCGTCCTTGTATTCTGAGGGCGATAATACAGGTTATAAGGGATCAAACTTAAATGCTGGTAGTTAACTTACCCTCCTTGCTTTGCGCATTTGTGATCTGAAGATCAAAGTCGATTATTTTACCCAGTCGCTTCTGCTGCACAATCTCCCGCTTCAAGTCGGCCACGGAAATGTGCAGTCCATCGAAGGTGATTGTATCAAAATTGAGGGTACTTTTAAATTTGTAGTGCACCGACATTGTTAATAACAACAAGCTGAATCTGTGACGGAAAGATTAAGAGTTATCTTGTGGCGTTCGGTTATCAGAGTCAACACGGCTGAACTAAAGAGAATACACTCCATAAATTGCTTAATAAATAAACAAAGAGATTATTCGTTTATGTAACGGATGACGGGCTTTAAGGCGGCGCTGACAGCGTTGCTGCAATCAGAGAAGACATGCTTTTTTGGCTCTGCTAAGGCCATAATGTAGCTCATTTGAATGCTATGAGCTGAGAGCCAACTCATCATCCAAGGATGTGGTTATCTCAGGCAAGCATAGGCAGCACATACCCGCGAGATGTCAACCACGCTAAAGTGTCGCATTGACGTGAAAGGTCGTGTCCATGTTTGCTAGCCATGAGTTAGTATGTGAATAAAGACGCATTGCATATTTACCAAGCGCCGGAATTAAAGATCACCACGATTTTCGCTTTGCTGTCTGCTTCACCGCGAAATTGTGCCAACATATGTACGTATGTATGTACGTACATACATGCAGCATAATAGTTCGTTTAAATGCCAGAATACATTAAAGCTAAGAACAAAACAAAGTCAAGCAAAATGAACGATCCAACAACACACACTTCCAACATAAAGCGAGGTATTCAATTTATTTGCAAATTTGGTTAAGAGCATAAAATTGCATGTGCATAAAAATACACACGGACACATACACATGCACACATCGGCGCTCGGATAAAGCAGTTTGTAGGTCGCGTTTCAAGTCCAGGAGCAATATCTTATTGATTTTTTGACCGAATACACAGAACAGACTATCCAACACCGGCAAACAATACAAATAAAATAGGAATTACGTACACTTCTTTGCATTGACAATTATATTTTTTATTTTCTCCTGTTTACTAGAGATGTCAAAAAACCGATGCCACTATCGATCATATCAGACCGGCACTATCGATTGCTTGTGAGACTATCGCGATAACTGTAGAAATTATTTATTTTTTAACAGTTTTTATACTGTTAATTTCATTGAAAGCGTTTCTTAATATTAATTTGTTGATAGATTACCAGCTTTTATGGAACTCTTAAAAAGTTAATAAAATTTTTGAATTATAGGATAGCAACACAAATTCTCTTTGTTTTGGAATAATGGAAAAGAACAAGAAACATATATAATGAATTAAGATGAAGATAAAAAAGCAGCTGTCGGGTAACCGATAAATCACGTTTCATGTTCCAACCAAAATCAACAGGATATTTGTTCCGGGATTTAAAAAGTTCAAAAAATTTATTAACTGAGCAGCTAAGCCAAACTACAACCTTTTTTTTCCTATTTTATAATCCAAAAAATTCGATTGAACCTTAAAATTTAGACTTAATTTATTTATTTACATTAACAACTTTTGCGACAAAGTTCATATACAATCTAATAAAATCTATTGTTTTCTTGTATCACCGCCTTTCGATATTTGCACATGAACTTAATTATAATACAGAATTTCTAATTATAACAATTGAAGTAATGGGTTTTAGGTGCTCGCGCTTATATAGATGGATCTAAATATTAGCCAACGTAGCCGAAGGGAGGATATGGAGGAGGGTAGTAGTTCGGGAAAGCTCCAACGGGCGGCTGGCCTGGAATAGTGGCAGTTATCAATTTCGTAACTGCTGTGGGAACGACAGAGGTGGAGAATATGGTGGTATAGGCCGTTCTTGCACCAAACGTAAGCTTCAAAACCTTGGAACTAGTCTCGGTTACCATCGATTGCTGGACTTCAGTGGATGTTATGAGCTGCTGTTGGGGAAGAGGCAGTAGTGGGTTGTAGAATGGATTGATCGAGAATGGGTATTGCGATGAGGGCATGGGCACGGAGATTGAGCTTATGTCCGTAACGTATTCGGTTTTTTCAACAACGCCAACAGACTTTGAAAGCGTCCTCAAGATGGTTTCGGTTCCTCTAACCAGGGGAACCACATGGGACTCCCAAATGGTCTCCTGTTTTATGACGGGACGCGTTGACGTTATAAAGTTGTTCAGTTGAGTTTCGGGCAGGTTTAAGTTGACAGTTTCTGGGATCAATGGGATAGTCAGGTTGCTCTTAATCTCCACCTTGTTTTTGGGCTTAATTTTCGCATCAAACTTTCCGGTATTATCCTCATCACCGAACTCCAGGTCTAGGTTTATTTCTGATCCAGCCTCGTCCAAGCTTCCCTCAAAGTCCTTGAAGTTCTTCGAAGGACTAAAGTCTTCGCTCAACGGGGATATTGTCTGTGTTACGGTTATGAGGCTGGTGTAATCATAGGTCTGAACCAAAGTAACCTGGATTGTTTCGTTTCTCTTCTCATAAACGATGGGCAGAACCTGTGTCTTCAGTTTGACGTGAGTTATGGAAAAGGATTCAGTTATGGTCTCCAGGCTGGGTGTTTCCGCGTCCTCTCCCAAATAAATGGGTTTCAATGTCGTGATACTACCCGACAGGGCCCTATCATCGACACTGGAAGTAGCCTCTAAGATATTCTCTGTCAGCGGCCCATCATCCTCGGAGTATTCCTTGGTGTGTTCTTCTTGAATTACCTTCTCAATAGTGGACGTTACGGTTAAAAAGCGAGTTTTCTTAACGACTCCGGCCTGGAATAAATTAGATATTGGTATCGGGGAAAAAAGCAGAATAAAATTCAATTACCTGAAATATAAACGGGCTCTTAATTGTCGCAATTTCATAGTAGGTGTCAATAAATGGTTGTGGTGTCGAAATTTCGACATTCAAAGTTTGTACAAAGTATTTCGAGTTAGGATCATCGTTATTGTTATTCGCAACAGGACCATTTTGCGAGCCAGATGCCTCCAAATCTCTTCCATTATTTAGAGCCTGATTAGTAATGATTTCCAAGGGAATATCATCAAGGGACGGCGGCACTGTGTCATTTTGAGTGGTTGTCGGAACATTCGGGTTCGCATTCTTCCTAATGTTAACTTTGGGCTTCGGCGAGGACTTGTATTGCCATCGACCTGGGCGACGATTTAGCTTAAATGAATTTGGGCTTACAACCGATACTGGTTCTTCCTGTACAGCATTTGCTTTCGTCCGAAATGAGGAACGAGAGGTAGTAGTTTCTGTAACTGATGGAGTTATTACCAGTTTGGAACTTTGTGTATGTTTGTTCCTCCTAAAAGGGAAGAGAAAAGGAAGTGTTTATATATACTTATTTGGGAATTTGGGAATACTTCAGTTGGGAATTATATGCGCACTTATGCGAAAGTTTTCGGTAAAAATTGTAGGACTATTATAATAAGTAGATTGTGGATAGTAATATAATTTCCACAAAATACTGATTCTTTTTCTCAAAAGATTCACTGATCCAAAATAACCTTGAGTGTGCGTTTTCCCAAGGCTTTATCTGCAAAACTAACTGGTCGATCTGAAAAATAGGCGATAATGTTGACCACAATTACCTTTTTCCCTTAGGGCGCGACGACTTCCTAGTACTTGATCCTCCTCTACTACTTTGCTGGCTCTTTCGCGGTGGTTTACTGGCCGCCTGAGTTTGCAAATTGGAATCTCTCAGAGTTTTACTTGGTTGAATTGAGGCTCCTGCGGGTTTGTTTATACGCGTCTGTCGCGGCTTGTTTTTCTTCTCAGTGCTCGAGTTCGGATGCACCTGAGAGACCTTGGAGAATTTACCAGTATCTTTAGTGGCCGTCACAATGCTCCGGAACTCACTCGATCTGGTTTGATAGCCGTGATTTTGTTCCTTTTTGGACGGATAAATTCGTTGCCGGTCAGCTTCGTTCTTCGATTTGAAGTTAACCACCCGATACGTTTCTTCGGCAAATTGCTCCGGTTGGCGGGAGAGTAGATCGTATTCGGGCGTATTCAATAGGGTTTCGATAGGCGAGTTCGATAGGCTTATGTTGTTGTTTTCTGTCTGGGACGTTTCCGTTTCCGGAACAACATTCGAGTGAGTTACAATCAGTGGCGTTGGCTTTATGCCGCCTTTTTCTTTTTCCTTTTTAATGGATTTTGGCTTAGTTTCTATAATATTTACTATTTCGTGAGTTTTATTGGATTTTAGTTCTAAAAGAAAGACACAAGAGACCAGAATTTTTACTTATTTTACCTAGAAAATTAATTAGGGTAACATACCGAAAGTTGGAGAGCTTTGGGGTGAGAAAACCATGACAGTATTCCCAATAGTAGTGGTAAAGTCCAAGAATCCATAGACAGTTTGAGTTAGTAACTCATTGTCGCAAGTAGCTGAGACATAGGTTTATAAAATACATATATTTATTACAATTTAGGCAAATATTTAGCAAGTATAAAAGCTATAGAAAGAAATATATATGAAACTACTTACCGCTTCTTAGGGCGCAGAGTATTAGCAGGTAGCGTAACATATTTGTTTAGTTGCACAGATCAAAAGCTAAGAAAAATGTTATAAAATCTGAAAGGCATAAAGAGTAACGTATTTAAAATAAAAACAGACCAACGGCGATCTTTATTGCATTTAAATCAATTTTCAAGTATTAAAAACGTGCAATTAATGCCACACAATCCCAACCGAGTCTTTACTTCATTATAATGATTATACTTTTAACATTTTATTGCCGAGGGTGTAATTAACAGAGCCATAAAATCTAATTGGGCTGCGCGACACTTGCTGTTGCCTTGTTTTGTGATCAGTCTGGGCCAGCAGCATGTGGGCTTTGAAAGTGAGCGTTCGGTGAATTAACTATGTAAGTAGGCCGCTTATGTAAAATGTTATGTACGCGTACACAATACTGTTAGCTCTGTTTGGCTTTCTGCGGCTCAAATTGTGATTGATCATCAGTTACAAAATTTGGTTCGGTCCAATTTGCTGGCCCAAAGTTTCATTAACCGCTATCTATCTGGTGGCATTGAGACAGTAATAACGACTCCGTGGTAGGGTGCCAGCGGAATGTCAGAGCTCGCTGCTTAGATCACTTGCTGGTAGTTCAAAGATTGTTCAAAGACTGTGCGAAATGCTTTGGCTGCCAGAACTGGTCAGATCACTTTTTCCATTGTGCAGTAGTTGAACAGCATAAAAGCGAGCGCGAATAGTTTTCTCACCCACTGTATGTAACCACTCGACTAATGCACACGCACACCGTCACACTGGCCCACGACGAAGACAATGAAACATTAGGTCATTGAGAAACACACATATTTACTTGGGAGAGAGAAAGGCTTAAAGCCCGGATTGGCAATATAATAAATTCAGTTTCTTTGGGCACAGGGACACCGTTAATCACTTACACTTTAACAAGTTTTTAGTGGTAACAATTCGTAAAGTGTTTACGTTTGCCACAATACATACATGTTTTCACATTTAAAAATGCATTTTCATAACCAGGTCGTAATTCGATATGACACTGCACTGATCGGTATCTGGATTAAAACATATTCCGAGCGAAATCATCAAAACACACACTGCCAGCGGTCGGGACAATTATGAAACTGTGGCGCAGAAATACTATATATCTTTATATCTTTGTATCTTTTGGGTCCAAGCGCTGGGTCCGTCGACGAGCCACAGGCGAAGCATAAAGTGACTCTGAGCGGAGTTACCACGGGGCTGGCCAGCCTGCACACATGCGCAGCAGCAGCGGCGCGAAGAGAACGTCAACATCGTTAATTTGTTGTTGGCCAAAAGCAGTAGGGTTACTCGCGGCGCCTCCAAAACCAGTTTACCAGCTTGCCACTTTTGTTTTTTCCACTCCGATACGCCGTGGGAATATGTAAGCGTGTTTGAATAGCGCCAAGCTGCCAAGCTGGGCTTGGTTTTTTCGCGCATACCCTACTAAAAGAGTTTCGAATGTTGGCTTGGACCGAAGTTTATCAGAAAGCTAAGGCTGGATTGTTTACATTAATATATTATATATTTTTAAAATTATCATTTATTTTAATTAAAGCTATGACTAAGCACCTATATCATTAGTTTTTAATTAAAATAAAAAGCTTGAATCACAATTCGTGACATTCCAATCAAAACTCTACCTTTCTTCTCCTAAAGCCAAGAAGAGAAATGCAAAAAATTTATTAGCGCTGAATACTTGGTCATGGAAACCAAATTTGAAGACACAAAACCGTCGATTTTAGGCCACAACTTTGGCATATATTATTTTTCTGGTAAATCCACAAGCTGTTGAGTTTTTAATAATAACTTAAGGCCATAGTAAAATATTAGGTTCAAATTATGAATGAAATAAAGTGCAGAAAAATACATGGGTATGCTTTTATGTTAAACTTGACTTGATATATTTTAAAAGCAGCTCGTAAACTGGTCTTTATGAATGCAAAAAACAATTTATGCCATATCTCAAAGCTCATCCTAATAATCTCCCCCAAAAATACATTCATTTTTTCAAGGATTTCGCTTTACAAGTAAATTTAATCAAAGAAATTTACATATTTATCGCATTTGCTTTATGATAACATCGCAAAAATCTAAACAATACAAATTTAATAGCCCATTTTTAATAAAGCTCGGACTCAATATTACTTTTTGCGGCCTAAGTGGATCGATTCCAGCGCGCCTGGCAACAGTCGTAGGCCAAGCCACAGCCAAACCCCAGGCCCAGCCACAGCGGGTAGGTTTGTGGTCGTGTGAAGAATACGGTAAGAACGCCGCCAATTACCAGACCACTTCCACCCTTCAGGCAAAAGTCTGTCAAGCATTTGTCCCTGATTAAAGTTTCCTCGGAGAGAACTTCCTGCTTCGGCGGGGGCTTTTTCTCGCACTTCTGTTGTTCGTTAGGCATGTTTAAGTTGTTGGATAAATTTTAAAGAATTTCGAGTTATGTACGGGCCAGCTTTACATTTATTCCAAATAAATGACAGCTAAGCTTTGGATTGCTTTAGATTGAAATGAATATATCTAAAAACTCGAAAGAGATCTTTTCAAAGCTTATGTGATCTTTTTTTAGAAGAAAACCCCTTACCGATCTATACATATAGAAAGATTGCTTATTTTTAATATATTCAAATTGTTGTGCATATTTCCCTGGGGCCACCAATGGGTTAACAGCATTCCGATGGGTGACGTAGGCTAAATAAATAAAAACAAGCCCCAACGCAAAAGGAGAGATGGATAAGTGCCATAGTTACAAAATCCTAGCAACTATATTTTTTGTGTATTTTCGCCATGGCAACCAGGAGCCTCGCGTGCGCCTTGCAAGATTGCGAACAGTGTGTCGCCTAAGTTCAAAACACAGAAAGATGTGAAGGAAACGGACGAGCCATGTTGTGGTGCAAAAGGGACTTCCTAGCTAATTTAGCTATATTTTTTCACCTAGTCAGTAGTTACGGCTTTACATATGTGCAATGTGTGGACGCGCCGTTTATACATATACCCGGAAACGGCGTTATTTCCGGTACCTATTTGAAAATGTTTCGAACTCAAAATGTTAAAGCCTATCTGGGCATTCGGTACGCACATGCCAGAAGATTTCAACCTCCGGATATCGAACTAACACCGTGGAAGGGGATTTTCAACGCCACCTCGTTCGCCCCGGACTGTTGGCAAAACCCAATGCCACCCGTGGGCAGAGAGACGGAACAAATCCTGAAAATAATATCCTCCGAAACGAATACGGATGAAGGTGGAAGGAAGTACGAGGAGAATTGCTTGTATCTGAACGTTTTTGTACCTGATGGTGAGTAAAAATCAATTTAATAATTAAATTAGTTAGAAAAGAACCTCAAAATATATATTTTTAGTTTTAAGATGATATATTATGGGTTTTACCTTCCACAGAGATGTCTTTTTATTTTACATTTATTGAATTCCTGAATTTCCCTTCCAGGATTGCCAGAAATTAATGGATATGCCGTCGTTGTGTGGATCCATTCCGGTGACTTTTCCACTGGCAGCCCCGCGGATGTGAACCCCTTTCAGTTGGTGTTCAAGCAGAAAGTAATCGTTGTGACCTTTTCGTATCGCCTGAACATATTCGGATTTTTTACAACCGACGACGGCGAGGCCCAGGGGAACTATGGTCTGATGGATCAGTCGGCAGCCCTGTATTGGGTCAAGAAGAACATCAACTTCTTTGGCGGGGACTTCAATCGGATAACGCTGATGGGCCACGATGCGGGCGCCACTAGTGTGGCATTGCACATGACCTCGGGGGAGTGGTCAAAGGGTGGCTTCCAAAAGGCCATAATTATGTCGGGTAATCCCCTGAACGCGGTCAAAATGCCCTACGACTATGAGGGATCTCTGGACCAGGTTTCAAGCGTGTTCGGCTGCCCCCGCAGACCGACCTCGATGTTTATGCAGTGTCTGAAGCGGCTGGACGCCAAGCGGCTGTCCGAGAATCTGCCTGCTGTCAGCTGGGGTCCGGTTGTGGACTTCGGCCTGAGCAACACCTCGTACCCGTTCATCGAGAATCAACCCGAAATCCTGTTCAAGAAGGGCAGCTTCCACAAAGTGCCCGTCATCATTGGAGTGACCGACATGGAGGAGGTGCTGACCCTGTTCAAGGATAACCTGGACACGGAAATCAGTGCGGCCGATACGGATGGATTCTTCAGCGACATTGCCGTGACCGATATGCACAAGCTGGTGAGGAACTACGAGTGGTGTTCCAACTACGAGCTAATCACTGACGCCATCAACTTTATGTACGCCAATGAGTCGGACACAGACATGAAGAAGGCCAACAAGCACATAATAAGTGCCCACACCGAAAAGTTCTATATAACGCCGATGCAATCGTTCGCCGATATGGTAAGCAAGGAGAGCACGGTCTATACTTACCTCTTCAAGATGCGCCCGAGGTCTGTGCTGCAGGATTTACCCAGTTGGATAAGCGTGCCCAAGTATTTCGATCAGGTGTTCGTCTGGGGCAATCCGTATATGACCAATACGGTCGATTGGAAGTCGACGGATAAGAGAAATGCCGACATAATCATGACCCTGTGGGCGAACTTCGCCAAGACATCCAATCCCACAAAGTCGAACGTGTACATCAAGTGGAATCCCGTGACCCCGAACAATGACTCGGTGCTCCTGATCGACGAGGCCTTCAACACCGACAACTTGCTGAACAATCAGAGGATCAACTTCTGGAAAACGCTGTATCCCAAGATATTGTACTACTCCGCCGACTGCTGCAACTCCACAATGTCGGGTGGGTCGCTGGTGATCGTAACGTCCATTCCAATATTATGTACTCTCTCCATAATCGTTAATATATTTTGAATAAAAAGGAGCCCTGCTTAGACCCTCTGTCAATAATCTGTCCTACCGTTACATATATAAATAAATACCGAAAGAAAGGAACCAATAAATCAAAGATATTATAGTTAATCGTTTTTATCGTCGTTGTTTCGTAACTTATAGGATATATCTTGTTATATTACAACCGCCATACATACAGTTTTTTCGAATAAAGTCATTTCGTTTTCGCAGTTCAAAGCATAAAGTTTCAGTCCGAGCTGAGAACGCTGGTTCGTTGCTTACTTTCGAGACATAAACAATTCTCATACTAATCACCACAGAGTCACTCGCCACGTTTTCTGATTAAATGTCGATGGTTTTGGAGCTATGTTTAACCATTATTTGTTGAAATACAATACTACGCTTAGTCGTCAGCCTCAAAAATGTGGGCGCTTAGGGACTCGATGCACCTGGTATACACTTTGGAGCTTATTGCATACCAGGGAACAGTCCTTAAACGCGCTTTTTTGGTCGTAAGTTTAAGCCATTGTCAGTGTGCCAGCTCCGATTCCGTAGCCCACGCCCTTGGGCCCGTAGAATTTTCCGTAGCAGGATCGACAATATATGTTGCCGTCGGGTCCGTCGTTCAAGTTCGTCGAATCCAAATACCTCCGGCACTCCATGCAGTAGAAGCACAGCTTGTGCCAGACATTATTCTTGCTCTTCATCTGTTCGGCCGCAAAAACCATAAAACCGCACCGGGGACATCCGTTCTCGGACTTCTGACCATTACGATCAATGGTTCCCCAGCTGAAAGATAAAGGGATTATAGGTTTTGGTATAGAAAAATCTAGGTAACAAAGCTTCCTGTAGGAATTATCCAAAATAGTTGGATTTGAGACAGCTCAAGAAGGATATCAACGTGAGTCTTCACAGGATTATCAAAAGACTTACCAGCTGGGCGTGTACTCATAGTTGGTGGACACCAGAGTCGGCGTGTGTCCGTAGCCAAATCCCTTGGGGCCGTAGAGCTTCGCATAGCAGAGCTTGCAATAGATGTTGTCATCCGGTCCGTCGCAGGCGAGAACGGAATCCAGGGGTCTGTGGCACCTGGCGCAGTTAAAGCACTTCCTGTGCCACATTTTTCCCTTGGACAGCTGAAGTTCGGCCGCAAAGACAGCGCCGCCACATCGTGGACAGCCTTCGCCGTCCGGGGCCTTGATCGATGTGGTATCCGGGCAGACAAACGGACGCTGGGAACCCACGTCCTCTTCACTGCAAGAGGAGGAAACCTCTTAAGGGATTCGGACAATTGAAGAGTTACAATGACTACACCCACGTAATGCCATCGGTTTGCAGGAAGCTGGATCCACACGCGAATCCGTAGCCATGGGGTCCCCACTTCTTGCCGTAGCACGTCTTGCAGTACACCTCGTTGTCCGGTCCATCGCAAGCGATAATGGAATCCAGTGTCTTCGTGCAGTCCCGGCACTTGAAGCACTTCCGGTGCCAGGGCCTGCCCTTCGACAGCACTTGTTCCGCAGCGAAAACGACGCCACCACAACGTGGACAGCCTTCGCCCAGTGGCGCTTGAATTTGCTCCACATTGATGGCAGCCGTCTTTGGGGCCATGTCGCTAGAAATTTCAATGGTTTACCTTCCTAAATGTAAGTCTAAGAAAGCTTTTCCCGATCCTACCTCTGCCATTCGCAATCCTTGATGTCGGACATTAGACCCAAGGACGAAATGCCAATGTGTCCGTAGCCCCTGGCACCAAACTTCTGGGCATAACAGCCTGGAAAATGAATTTGTTTAAATCCCCGGAGCACCAAGTTTTCTAAATTTGAATTGAGATCAAGGTACCTCTGCAGTAAATGTCCTTGTCGGGACCATCACAGTGCAGCGTTGAGTCCAAGGTTTTGTTACACTGCACGCACTTGAAGCACCGTCGATGGTAACCCTGGGATAAAGTGGATGTAAGCCCCCTATGAATCGTGAATCTATATAATACCTAAAATAGTACCTTTCCACGCGCCAGCATTTGCTCAGCGGCATAAACATATATGCCACACCTAGGACATCCCAAGCCATCGGGCGCCTTCGGTGGTATTTTCGGCTGAACAAATCTAAAAAGATCGCAGATGCTTCCCTCAATTATAGTTCTTTAAATGGACAGTCATTAGGAGATCACACCGAAGACAAGTGTCTTAGTCACCGAAGACACAAAAGTCACGAAGCAGAAGAATATGCTTCACAAAGAACAGAAACAGAAACAGAACAGGGGAATTCTACGGATCATGTAGACAGCGACAAGAGAAAATAGAAAATAGAGGGAAAGAAGACTATAAATAAAACATGAATAAGCTTACAAATACATTTTATTTTATTAATTTACAGTCTGTAGTATGTAGTATGTATCTTGTGGGCGTTGTAAACAAAAATACAAAAATTATTTTACATATGTGTGAGTGTATATTTGGGACATAAATAACATGCATACATATATGTATGCAAAACAATCGTATATATCTGTTTTTTAGGAATTTTTCCAGCTGTAGAAACTAGATATCCCTGGCGGTAGTGGTGGTGGCGGTGATGGAGTTTCCCAAACAAATAATCACATTAACTTAATGGGAAATGGCTTTTAATTGTGGTCTTGGATGCAGTGCATCCGACTGGACTAAGACATACAAAAAACAGAGACAGAGACTGGTTCTAATAGAAAGCAAAACTACACATTTAATTTCAAGGAATTTTACACATTTCATATACAAAAAGACACATTAACCAATTTAGTCCTTACTCTCTGTTCAGGTGGGCACCGGAGTCCATGGACAGGCAGCCGGCACCACCACCGAAACCGTATCCCTTGGGACCGTACTTGCGTCCGTGGCAGTTTTTGCAGAACAGCTCCTTCTCGTGCTCCGTGCAGTTTGTCGAGTCCAGGGCCTTGTTGCACATGCCTGGCGGAAAAGGGATTGGGGGAGGGGATTGTGAGTATTATATCCAAAGATTGTTTTTGGTATTTTCGATCACTTACTGCACTTGAAGCAGGTCTTGTGGAATTTGTAGCCTCCGGCAACGCGCTCCTCGGCGGCGTACACCGACTTTCCGCACGCAGGGCACTTGGGGGTTTCCACGGGAACAAAAGGCATTTTGTGATGTGTGTGTGTGCGTGTGTCTGCGGGTGCAAAAAACTCTGATTAGTATCTGTGTGCGATCCGGCGATGCAGTAAATCCGTAAATGCGGGAATCCAATCCGATCAGGATCGAGATCGGGATATATATATATATGCATATGTGGTATATACCTCGGAGGTACTCTTGTGAAGTAGTTCCTATTCGTCGGAAATGCCGCGGACTAGACTGGAAAGATTCTGTACACAGGTAGTCTATATTTGTGGATGCACACGGCACAACTAAGAAAATACAGTTTGCGTAATAAAAACAGCACTTTCTGAATATATCATTATTTATCATGCAATACACACGGCCCCCTTATGTGTGTGTATGTACGTACTCTCGGCTATATCCACATCGATGTCTCATTTCTGGGCTGGTAACAAGAACAGCAGCAGCAGCATAGTTATGTTACTACCATTTCCCCCTATTCTCGGTTCTCAGTTCAAAAAAATACTGGTTTTTGTATGTATCGGTGAGATGCATGCAAGCAAGTGGGCGTGTGCAAAATCGAAAGAAAATGAAGGAAAAACGCGGCCAAAAAGGAAAAGCATTGTTCTGACGGGGCGTATGGGGTACCGTTATTTTACTTACATCCCGTGCCCGTATGTAATTACATGCACACGTATCGAACCGATTTTACGCAACAATTAATTTATTAGCTGTCGGCACGCACACCACTGCCCCCGCGCAGATGTAAATATGTATGTATGTAGGTGTAGGTGCGGATGTATTAAGTCTAAAAATATAGGCACACACATTCGAGATGTATCAAAGTACCTTCATGGCCTTATTTTAGTCTTAGAAATACGAAAATAACTCATAACTGGCCAACCCCAATCCATAAATAAATACGATTTAATACCCCGTTGATCTGTGTAAGAAATACAGCTGCATATTTCGAATCAAATCGGTACAGACATCATCTGTACATATTTCCATACTCGAAAATAAAAAACGCTCCAGTTTTCGGACAAAGTATAGAAATATAGCCACAAGTGTTTCATTAGAAGCCCCCATGAATATGCATATGGAAATGAACAATCTTTTCATCAGCTCAGATGCGAGAGGCAATGCGATGGATGCGATGCCCATGTATAAACATATCTATAAATAAACGAGTATCTTGGGTATTTGTTAATTGTAAATCGCTCACTTGCGATTGGCAATGAGCCTAACAATTTATGAAGGCCAGACCTATTGACTCGTTGCTTTTTTTTAACAATATGATTTGCCGCCCGCATTGTTGATGAATGTTTCTTGGCCCGAAAGTTCGTCGATACCGATACCATTATGTACAGATATACATATGTACAATGTATCTAGTTTGGTGACAGTTCAGGGTTAGTTAAGAGCAAATATGGGGGTTTTTGTACACTACCGAAGAGGCGGAAGTATATTTTTTAATTACCATTCGAGAATCGGCAATTATACATAAAATAGAAATGCTGCCCAGACCCATACAGTGAGTCATTTATATAAATAACTGCAAAACGGATAATTATGAGACAGCACTAAAATGGCTCAGAGATCATTTTCCTTGGGTTAATACTATCTTTATCTTTAATCACAGTGCAACTCCATAAGGTCGCTGACCCGATCTCTCGACGTCGTCGTCGTTTCACCTTCGAAAGCCACTCCGATGGCCCATTTTTGGCATTTTAGCATAACAAAGAAATTAATTTGCAACTCATCACAAGTCGAATTGATGCTGAGGCGACAGTCTCACGTGGCTTTTATCAGATATCATTTATTTTGTACAAAATAGTAGGTTGATAAATTAATTAAGATACAAATAATATTATAATTGTACACTTGACTTCATCTTTTATTAAACCATCCAATAGTTAATCGTAATTTATACAACTTACAGTCGCTGCAATACAAATTATCAAAATAATGTACACACCCACAGACTGAAACTGTGGCAGCTGCTTACTTAGGTCGAATCGGACTTTAACCGATTGGCAAACTCGACCTGCTGGATCTCCTTCCACTCCTTCTTTGGTTTCATCCGTTTCAACTGTCCGTCCCAGACCAGATCAATCAGGCCGCCCTGCTTGGCGATGACGCTCTTCACGCGGTTCGCAAAGTCGATCGCCGACTCCCCATCCTGCCGGTACATCGGCGGCAAATACCACACATCGCACACGATGGCCCACGAGGTCATCATCATGTAGAGGTACTGCATCATCGAGTACTTGGCACTGTTCCAGAAGGCGTCGCCGAATCTCGGATCGTATCTGCAGGAATGCGAGTTAGAGCATTAGTTTAACTGCTATTTGCAGTTGTTTTGGGGTTACCCACTTTATGGCCACCGGATAGATGACGCCGCCAACTTCAAAGCTGCCCTTTTTGAACTGCATAACGGAGGTGTTGTTGATGCATGTCCCCTCCGGGAAGATGAGGATCGGTGGATTGTTCGGGTCCGAAACGTGCTGCTTGAGCCGCTCGGCGACCAAGTGCCGATCCTTGGCCTCGCCTCGCTCGAACCAGATGTGGGGCGATGCTCGGGCCAGGGCTCTTTGCAGGACGCCCAGGAAGCCGCCATGGCGTTGGCCAATCTACAAAATCGATGCAAGCTCTTTAACTGCTCAAACAACAACACCACAGCACGCACATAACACGAAAAGCTACAAATCAAACGCAAACAACATAAAACCATCACCAAAAAGCAAGCTTAAATTCGGGTTAGTACCTACATACACGTGCACTTGGGGGGAGAAAAGCCAATTTTCGATTCAAGCAGCGGTTTTGTTTAGTTTCTGCAGAACCTAACCAATTATTTCGTTATTATTGCACTCCAAAAATTGTGCTCTCGAATCTAATATTTATTAAAAAATTGGAAGTAAGTTGGTGGTAAATTTATAATCTATTTTTTTGTAAGCTCTATGAACTGTCCTACATCCTACAAAATTAAGATCAATATTAAGGATACTCCAAAGCACAACTAGGAAAGGAAACGTAGCTCATCAAGTTACAACCTCAGAGGTGGCACAGAAATTGCGGTGGAATAAATCTTCAAGTTTAAAAGTGCATAAAAATATGCTACGAAGGCAGAGTTTCAGTTCATTGCATATTTTTAGCCAGCACTTTGAATTGATTTGAAATCCACAACTATTTCTTTGGCACCCCTGACATTTATAGTTTTTGTGATTCTATTTATACTACGTGGGAATACGCAAATAATATCGGATATTAAAAACAAAGAGTGAGTGAGTATTTCCATACAAGTGTTTAGTGTTGTGTTTAGGTTCTAAAATTGCCTTACCAGCGAATAAGTAGAATCGCACATCAAGACCAGCACATCGATTGGGCTGGTATGATTCGCGACACAAATACCAGATGACGGTCGATTTTCCTCATTGTGGTAAGTTATAACCGCCGAGATGGCACTGGACAAGACGCCGAAACAAATGCCGAGTACCTGATTGACAAGTTTGCGCTTGCAGGGCCCATCCTTCAGATAGCCCACGGCCGCCGTGCAAATAGTTAACCACACTACCTAAGATCGCACAAGAAACGAGAATGGGTCACATATTGAGGGTATTCTTCAATTCAGTTTATAAAGAGAGAGAGAAAGCTGGTCCAGAGAGTTGAAGGGTTCGAATCCTTGTGACAGGTACATCATATAATCGTTACTTTTGACTTGTTCACACTCACATTTTCGAATCTTTTTGAAATGTACGTGCGCCAAGTCAGTCAATTATTGCCCCGAACTACGCGAGTTTGTGCAATCATTGAATATTCTGTAAATAGAGTGACGTGAAAATGCTGATATCTCGAGCCTAGAATAAGGCAAACTTTAAAGTAGTTGTTTATCGTCGTGTATTGTTTATCGTTAATCGACAATGTAGAATCTAAAGGTCAACACCTTTTTGACGAGCCCACCCACCCAGCGATCGAAACCACCTGAAACAGCTGAAACTAATCGACAGGCGACTAAATAACTGAAATAGTACAAGGAACCGGCGTCATAAGGTAAGCAAATAAACTAATAAATTAATTTCATTCACATGGCTTATCTTACCTGATTCCAGGGGTTTTCTTGGCGACTCGTGCACCGCCAGCGTAGAAGTTACCGAAACTTTTGCAATTATAGACAAACACATTTATGCGGGGGGACAGTGACAAAAGCCAATAATATTGCAACATTGATTGATACTACCACACTTAGGACTGCACCTTGTATTAAATTCATGCATGCTTTCGAACTCGATTCAATTCGATTTCCCTCATTTCTGAACAGTTCACAGTCTTATCAAGTTGTTATTAAGGAACTTTTTATGTTAGCAAGGTTGGCCGAAAGTTATCGGGGCGATTCTTATAGGTATGTTAATATACGTCGGGTCTAAACTCCATGTATACAAAGATAATGGCTATCGGCTATGGCATATGCATTGGAAACCTTTTGATAACATCGAACGGTCGGTCGGAATGAGAACTAATAAAACACGTTGAATAATATAGATTTCTGCAGTTACCAGGCTAGGCTGAGGCCGTGTTATATTGCTTTTGACAGCAGAAATATGTCAGACAGCAGGAATGATCTAATGCTAAAGCTCAAGTATTAATTGCTTTTAGTTATTTAAGTACGACACACAAATAGATGCGATTCCGAAATGTTACATGCATGAACCTTTTTCAATTCTCAAATGAAACCAATGACGATTTTAAGGTAAAATTTCTTTCTCACCAAAGAATAGGTACAATCGGTCGACAATATCGCCACGTCCAAGGGAGAGGTATGGTTCGCCACACAGAATCCGGAAACTGTGGGCTTATATTGCTTATTGTGGAACTTTATAAGGGATGACAAGGAACTTGAAATAAGGCGGAACGTGATTTTAAACGCTAAGCTCGCTAAGGAAAGCCGTACAAATCGAAAAGGCAACAAAGCCACAATGGAGTTTGAAAAAACTGCAAATAAAACCTAGGAATCAAAATATTAATTAGCGAAAAAAGTATATAAGAACTAAGATGGACAACACAACATAAAATAAAGACTAATCTGAGATAAAATAAAGCTATAAACATTAAAGAAAATGGAAATCCTACAAGTCCTTAATATATCTTTTCAGTTCAAATCAAAGAATTATTAAACAAAATAAGTATTTGTGGCTCTAAAATGCAAAAGTTCGTTTAACACAGGAAAACAAAAAACAAGTTAATGCTTACAACGTTTGTTAAAAAAGATAATTAATAACTAATCAACGAAATTGTTTTTACAAAATTGTTTTTTATCTACAGGCCCAACACTCTGGACAACTGAGAGGTTTGTGTTGTATTTACTCAGAGTAATAGTTAGTACAAGCAAACACAGATATAAAACGGACCCGACTTCGTTTCCTATAGGTTCTGCCTAATAAATTTCCAAGAAGCTTACTCTCAGCTAAGACTTATTTCGATTTTGGAAACATCCTCAAAACACGATCCTTGTGAATGTGTATATCGTAGAGGCAGTTTTTGTCCGTCATGTCATTTCCTTTTCGTTCATAGAAGCATCTCCGATTCACTTGCATGGCGATAATAATTGTCCATTTGGGAGTGCGAATAAAATATTAATAAAGTTATTCCGCCGGACAATTATTCGCATGCAAGGGGGAAATCGGAACAGGTCAATTGTAGTTGAGGAAAGCAGCCCCTTAGTGTCAAACGATTATACTTACACCAACGAAGCAAACTAATACTCGAAGCGGCATTAGAAATGTGTATCGGATGAAGAAGCCAACCATCCAGATGAGAGTTATTTTCCAGGAAATGAACTCGTGATGCCTATTGGTGCGAGTGAGCATGTTCCAGCTCTTCAGCTCCTCCGCCTCGAAGCGCGACGTCACATCGTCCTCGATAATGGCCTCTACGCCCGACTTGACATAGTCCAGACATTTCTCAAAATCAAAGTTGATTTCATCCTGCAAGACGCAATGTTCAAGTGAATGGATTGTTAACAAAACAAAATAATAAATGTTATCTTTCTGCGTACCTTCTTGGCTGAGACTGGCTTCTCTGGGGCAGGTTCCTGAGGTTGAGGCAGCAGCACTGCATCTCTGGTAATTAAGGTAGCTCCGTTTGTGGTAACTTCCTTGGAATCGGCGTCGTCCACCAGTTGCACTCCCTGCTTTGCGTCAGTCTTGCAATTGTTTACGGAATATTGTTGATTTTCTTTGGATGCTGTCTCTATACTAACTCGTCCGTACTGCAATCGAAAACATAGTTGTTGATTAGTTATTATGTAGTTTGTTGTTGGCGGGATTATCTGCAGATAAGAGGTATCATAACCATAATATCAGGCCAGGTAATGACTGGTGCTTTATGAGCCTGTAAAGGGCTACATAGACATGGGGAAGCAATCACACCCAAATTTAGATTTCTTAGATTATTGGAAAGCACTTAAAACATATGAAAAACGGTGGAAAACAACACTTTTGTTCATATGTTTGTATGTCCGTACATGCGTACGACACGCCGTGAGCTTGTCTATTCCAAAGCTGACTATATTTATGGACTTTGGAATACCTCACTACTAGCCACTCCGCAACTTGTGAATGGAGCTAGACTTGGAAAACGAAGCGAAGGGAACTAGATTTAGTCATTGAACGAAAGAAAACATTATTTACCTCAAATATCCTTAGGAGCAGGTTCACATACGCCTTGCGGACGCCGATGGATTTGTTGATGGCGGAAATAAATATCAGAAATGAAAGGAACCCCCCAATGGGAACCCACAGTAAGTTCAATATCGCGCTGATCATTTTACATTTGATTCATTTGGACTTTAATTATTTGCGAAATGCTTCTGAATTGTGTGGTGATTGTTGATAATTATATCGATAATTTGTTCTAAGGATGATATATTAATACGCAATATCGAAATAGCGATATTTTTACTATTCGATATTTATTCCAAGCTGCAAGGTCAAACAAACTGTTCTTGTCGATTGCCAATTTCCTATTTAACTATTTAAAATAACATTTCGCTTAAACATATTGACCCAAAAAATTAATAAAAACAGAAAATATCAATATCGATATTTTTAAATGATATTTTACATATTATAAGTATTTGTTTTGATAAAAAACAATCTCATCGATACGATATTTTTTAAATTATCCTACAACAGTAGGGTGGTGCAAATCGCTGTAACTGGATTTTCTTGTGGCTCGAGCACGTGGCGCTGCCAGACTTTCGAGTCTTGAGCTCTGACGTTGCCAGAATGAAACGAAGAAGCCACGAAATCGAGAGACCTATCGAATGAACAAGTGTTGACAAAGCGTGGTGGATGGTGTTCCTCGCGAGTGTTTGTTTTATGTTGGCAGTTCCGTAGAATTATTATTATTACTATTATTTATTGCAACGAAGTTTAATTTTAACACCTTAATGTAATAGTTTCGCCCCCACAAGATGGAGTGATTGTATATGGCCGAACATATATACACGCCTACGTGCCCGATAAGATAATTCTATGTAGTAACATTTGTATACACTAAGTGCCTTCTTTTATGTTAACGAAGCGACGAGACGATGTCGACAAGCAATACAAACAACCTGATCGAGAAGGAGATCGACGACGAGGACATGTTGTCGCCGATCAAGCCCAACAACCTGGTGGTGCGCGTCAACCAGGACACGGACGATAATCTGCAGGCGTTGTTCGACAGTGTGCTGAACCCCGGAGATGCCAAGCGCCCCCTCCAGCTCCCCTTCCGCATGCGGAAGCTGCCCAACTCCTTCTTCACGCCCCCGGCCCCCTCGCACTCGCGCGCGAACAGCGCCGACTCCACCTACGACGCTGGCTCGCAGTCGAACATCAGCAATATTAGCAGCATGAAGGCGGCCCAGCCCGTGGACGGGCAGCCGCCCATATCCGCCATCTCACAGATCCAGCAGCCATCCCCACAGCAGAGCCGCCTGGCGATACATCACTTCCGCGCCCGCAGCAGCCCCGCCTCGCTGCAGCAGAACTACAATGTGCGCGCCAGGAGCGAGGCCAATCCAGGAGCCAGCCAGCAGCCAGCTGGGCCCACTTTCCCCGAGAATAGTGCCGCCGAGTTTCCCAGTTCTGGCGCAACGGCTCCCGGCTCCATTGAGCTCGATGCCATGAACTCGTGCATGTCGCAGGACATGCCCATGTCCACGCAGACAGTGCACAAGAAGCAGCGCTCCTACGACGTGGTAAGCCCTATTCAGTTGCAGCGGCAACTGGGCGCCTTGCCACCAGGATGGGAGCAGGCCAAGACCAACGATGGCCAGATCTACTACTTGAAGTGAGTATGCGCTTTCAGAAATCTTGTAGATATATATCTTTTTTGCTTAGTTACTTGTATTTTTGGAGTTATTATTTGTATCTATCTTTAAAAAATGTATCTAGATACAAATTCTCAAACTTAAGGTCATAAAACGAGTACAAAATATATTCAAGCTGGACATTTTGTCTAAATCCTACAAAGATCCACTCCAAGAAACACAAAAGAGAAGGCCAATGTCTAACATCAGTATGCATTTGCTGACTTGCAAGATACAGTTGAGAATTATATAAAAGCGCAAAGATATCCTTAGATTTTACACTCGGAATCATTGGATACATTTATATTTTTTGTTATACTAACTTAAACTTAATTTCTTCTACTTTCAGTCATACTACAAAATCTACGCAGTGGGAGGATCCCAGAATTCAATTTCGCCAACAACAGCAGAGCTTAATGGCCGAGCGAATAAAGCAAAATGGTAGGCATTTCTCATTATTTCTCACATCATTGAAAAGTATACATGTACTAGTTCCTGTGGCGCTTCCCTAAACTATTAATTAACCCATTTGAATACACACCCGACTTGAACTAATCTAGTGCTCTGGGCTATAGGCAGGGATAAAACAAAGGTTGTTGTAAGAGGTTATAACACATTTAACTTAACGCATGAACAAGATCAATGGGAATCCATATAAGATGCCTCAGAAAATCAAGGTTCTGTGGACTAATATACCATTTTTGGGGGAAGGAGTTCTTCTCAGTTATTCAGAGTCTCGTCGTGAAGGCAATATACACATCTCACTTTTGGCTTTGGGGAATTGAAGTTTAATGGTTGATATTTTGAAGTTTTTAAGTGTGCTGCATGATGTTCCCCCTCCGATACAATCCGCTTTTAAACTGCCAGCAGCTTTCGTTCTCTCGACCTATGTTTTAATTTGTCTTTATTTACTTTGGTTTTGTAATTATGATTATTTTTGTTCGATAGATGTTTTGCAAACAACAAAACAAACTACCACATCGACCATTGCTAACAATATGGGTCCAGGTCCACTGCCGGATGGTTGGGAGCAGGCAGTTACCGAGTCCGGAGATATTTACTTTATAAATCACATTGATCGAACGACTTCATGGAATGATCCCAGAATGCGTAAGTCTCCTCGTTCCAAACACACCAAAAACACCAAAAACTAGCGTAAGCGGCGCGAGACAAGCAAGATACAGACCTCTGGTTTATCTATAGAGAGAGATATCGCCTAGATAACACTTGAACAAGCACACACAGTGGGCGGGGGGTGCGGCGGCGGTTCAGATCACGTAATTCCCATGGCATCTCTCTGCTTTCACTCTACTCCAGTACTGATCTTGAGATAATGGGAGGCGGAACAAGTCCTAAACATTAACTAACACATTTCTCCCTTTCATGTCTCTTTGCAGAATCTGGGCTAAGCGGGCTCGACTGCCCAGATAACTTAGTGTCTTCCCTTCAGGTGAGCAGGACGTTTTTATCCCAACGTAAAGAATTCAGAAACTAATTCTATTTTATGATATTTCACAGATTGAGGATAATATTTGCAGTAATTTGTTCAACGACGCACAGACCATTGTGAATCCGCCGTCTTCCCATAAACCTGACGATTTGGAATGGTATAAAATTAATTAATTGAAATGTATACAATCTGTATTAGACCTAAAAGTTTTATATTTTGTATTATTCTAAATTAAATATTTTTCAAATTTTATAGTATTTCTTTATAAAACATCTTATTGCCTTTTCTGTTGTGGGATTGATTGCAGGTTGGTTGCGAAGGGAGCCAAAAACCCAACTAATTAAAGCGCCAAAGGGAGAGAGAGAGATTTGTGGTGGACTAAAGGTGTGGCCGCCATAAGCGATGATGACTCATATCGCATCTTGTTGTGACTTTTATAAGTAACGGCTAAAAGAAAAACAGATTTGTTCTGTTAAATCTGTTTGGAAATCAAATTAATCAGAAACAGCTCTTAACTGAACAAAGGAAAGCATTGTACTATGTTTTCAGTACATTTTTGTTATACATGCTCGGGGGGATGGGATGATAAATAACGATGCATTCATTAAATGGGAAAATCTCATTTATAGTGACCTATGAAAATGGGGTTGCATGAATTACTCTGGATTTTACATCCTGCAGATTTAAAATTTTGACTAGCAAGCGTTTAAGATCACTCTTGCGACTTGGGCTTATTTTATCATCATTCAAACAGCTTCGGATGTTTTAGTTAAGAGTTCCTTTCCGAGTTAATATCCATAACATCTTGCTATCTATACCTACCGTAACTTATTGTTATAAAACAGAGTATAATTTCATTTAGAAGCTTACAAAGTAGTGAAGGAGTCATTTCCGACCCCATAAGTCATATATGTATTATTGATAAGAATTAACAGCCGAATCGAAATAGTTATACTGGTCACACATTTGTTTTTTCTCAAAATGTTCAACTTTTTATAAACTGCCGAAAATTCATAAAAATAAATTTTAATTTTAAAAATTTTTAAATCTTACAGATTTGTAAACCTAATAAAAACAAGGATAAAAAAGCTTTCCGAATTAAAATGCATCAATTTTGTTGCTTAGGTTTGCTAATTTTCGTGATAAAACTGCAAGGGTTGACATCTTCTTTGTTCATTTTAAGAATTTCTCTAATTGTGTAAATCTTTAATGATATATTCCCTTGCTTCTCTTTAATGTGTCACCATTCCCAGGCAGTAATGACTCAATATTGAGTTACCAGATATTCCAGACAATGACAACACCTTCATACTTTGTTCGTTATCTATTAAATATTAGTAATTTTATTTTTTAACTATAATAATCTTACAATTTTACAAAATTTCTATAAAAGCGTACAACAACAGTAATTTTTTTTTTGCCGATTCTCTTGCGTCAAATTCATCTCTCGAACGATGGTGGCGAATACTTCGTTAACGTTTATCCGATCCTTAGCTGATGCTTCAATAAATGGACAGTCCCACTGTTGTGCCAAGGCATTACCTATTTAAATTGAAAATATGGAAACGTTGGGTTAGGTTTAAGAATAAAAAATGCCAGTAGGAGGTTTATTTGCTTACCTTCTGCGGTGGATACCTCTCTTTGGCAATCTAAATCGAATTTGTTCGCGACTAGTAGGATGGGTGCCGGCTGACTTCCTTTAACACGAGTGATCACATTTTTCATACTAGAAATATCCTGTGAAATAAATACAAATTATAAAAGATTACCAAGTTGATTCCAAGTTTAATTCCAAATGCAACTGCCGGTGGTGTAGCCACTGCTTTCATACCTGAAATGTTTGATGGTTCGTAAGTGAATACATTACAATAAAACCATGACCATTTTTGATATAGAGATCTCTCATGGATGCGAATTGCTCTGTGCCCGCGGTATCCAAAATTTCCAGAACGCATGGCGAACTGTCCACCTGTGAAGAAAATATATATTAAGTTAAAACTGTGCTAATACGTCATGGGGCAATGAACGGTATACAAATCAATCAATTATTCGCAGCCCAAGGGTGGGTGTAGTATCTCAATAGTTGTACTTTTCGTAATAACTAAAGCTGCAATCTTAGGGGTTGCACAAGTGCCTCCCCTCATTCTCGGGGTAGTATTTACCACTGTGGATATGTGCGTATGCGGAAGAAACAGCTCTCCTTTGTCTTTAACATCATTAGATGTTATTATAGCCCGCTATTGGGGAACATTAAATGCGCTTTGCAACTACCAGACATTACATCTGAATATACATACATACGTACGTACAATATATGTACATAGAACTCCGTCTCGAAGACTGCTGCTGTCCGATGAACTGTATGCATGTAAATGTGTACATGCATGTGTCATTCATATCTTTGGAACGAGTTTAGGCGCCTGCATTCGTGGGTCGCGCGAATAAAAAGGGTAGAATTGAAGCTGGCTCGACCAGATATATACACGGGGAAATGTAATATTATGGTTTCCAATTAACTAAGCACGGCCAGCTGACACTAATGATTCATCTTAAAACTGGCTTGGCCATTAATCCTTACACCAACACCCACACGCCTATGCACAACTGTGCACATTTGGTTGCACAGACGCATGTAAATATGTTCGTGTGCGCGATTATTTATGAATTACATACTCTGTGTGGGCTTACAACGTCCTATGTATGTATGTGCATATATACATAAATACAAATACTTGGGCACATTTCGCACCTACAAGAACACTATATGTATGTGCACATACAATTAATCGCCCATTATATGTATCCACGTACATATGTACATACATATGTCTATATATATATATAAATGTAAGCAGACGTTCATATGTATGTGCGTGATTACGCTCGGTATATACATAAATGTGCGTATGTCTGCGTTCAGTTTGTAAATTGATTATGTCTGGCCCCCGATATCCATGCGAACGTTTACGTTTACGTACCTCTATTTCCTTGCGGTAGAAGTCCTCGATAGTGGGATCATACTTTTCAATAAAGCATCCCGAAACGAATTGCACCGTGAGAGCCGATTTACCAACTCCGCCAGACCCAAGCACAACAACTTTGAATTCGCGCATTGTTAAATCAGCTTTTTGTGTTATTCGATGCGATTAATATATATATATGTATGTGCAGATGTATGTTCTGTACGTGTTTATATTTAACACTATTTGTGTATATGTATTTCAACTTAAAAACAGTTTACAAAGCAAATATTATGTGTAGATTGACATTGCGTTTTAATGCACGTAATGCACAAGTTCGTTGACAAACTGCGGTCTACGACTACTACTGTCTCATTATGCTGCGGTGGAGTTTGATTTGATTTTTCTTAAACACATATTATATTGTAAAATATAATAATCAAATGATAATTGATAAATGATGACACTGACACTTATGGAAAATGGAACGATGCATATGTGTAGAGGAAATGAAATAATGGTTTTAGAACAAAAATGTTAGGGGCTGTTGCACACGAAATGTTCCATTTCCGATAGTCTCGTTATCGGTTCGTTGAAAATAAACACCTTTTTTTGTACAACAGGAATAAAACGAAAACAATTAATTATATTGATAGCTTAGATGTGTGATGTAATGATAATAAAAGTATATTTGTAATAAGAATTTTATATATCAAATTGTATTGCTAGCTTAAATGTGTGTTGTAATGAAAATAAAAGTATATTTGTAATAAGAAGCAAAAAAATTAATGTTCAATTTTATATATCAATTTAGATTATTAAATTCGAGATCTATACTGTTTATTATTCCAGATTGTATATTAATTTTTAATATATTATTTATTTTTGTGTTTTTGTATTTTGGTTAAATTCTCAAACAGATATTAAATAATATAAAATATGTGGGGGTCACCATTATTAAAATTACAAATTGTGAGTTTCATCTCCATTAAATTGTAATGGATTTTTTAACCGGTATATAGGCGTTGGTTTTTCTATGCAACTGTTTTTTTCTATTGTTGAACAGCTGAAATAAAGGTTTATGTTTGGATGAGCCGATTATGTTCGATTGGCTGTTATCGGATGGTGGATGGACCAACTGTCTGGCACGGATGTACTATGTGGGAAGATGGTGTTATAAAATAAATAATTACTTAGAAATGCACTCAGTGTTCCATTTCCAACAGTTCCATTTTGAAGATAACACTTATCGTCTGTAATTTGACGAACGCATTAGAGCTGGGAAACTATCGATAGAGGCGCCAACATAACAGCAAAATTAAAGTTTAATGTTTTGACTAAGAAAATAAGAAAACAAAATATTCAACCCATGCATTTCTTTGCAAAAATAACAGTATGTCAGCATTCTTCGCTATAAGGGCAACCCTTCGGTTACTTATTTTTATTATCCAGCCTTGCTGAACATACGCTCTGACTCCGTAGATGTAGCGGTCATATTTATTGGTTTTATATTAAAATCATTATGATGAAATAAAGAAAATGTTATTTATGCCTCTCTAATAGTTAGTGCAAGTTACTTTCTAGTATTGTAGATCTATATTTTCATCCGGGTGCTTCAAATTAATATATTGTCGAAGGTCAACAATTGCGTCTACCTTTTTCGTTTTAGCACCATCGATAGCGACAAAAAACCATCGATAGTGGCTCAGGAAAGTAAAAATTCAATACCTCGATAGTACCATCGATAGTTTCCCAGCTCTAGAACGCATCTTCAAAAGGAAGCCTGAATCCGTTATTATTATTTTAAATGGCCAAAACGGGCGCGGACGCCGACATTGTTGACGATGGGGATAGATCACCGACGGATGAACGCATGGCCCTACTGGAACTCAACATATCCAACACGAATGCCAGCTCCCAGATAGTGCTCAACGACTTGCGGCTCCTGGAGCTGCTTTGCAAGTACCCGTTCCTCTACAGCCGTCACGTTTCGCAGCAGGACGTCGACTACGTTGATTGGGGCTGGCAGCAGGTGGCCATTGCCTTTAACAAGTCCTACAGGGGCTTAACCTTGAGCACCCCGTTCTCCACGGCGGAATTGCAATGGCGTTGGGAAATCTTGCGGCCGCTCATCAATGCACTGACGCGAGCAAAGGGTCAGATCCCTGAGGCGATGTGGAAGATTGTGGTACACATAAAAAAACGAATGCATGCAGAAAAGCCCAAGGAGACGTGTAACTCGAGGTGCCAGGACCTCGTGCTTAGCCAACTGCCCTTTGTGGACGGGCTCTCCAATAGCCTGCGCCTGCGCCTCGAGGCGGAGGTTTTGGACCTTATTATGGACGAGGAGCGTCGCACAAAGTACTTATACGATAAAATGAATGTCAAAACGAAGAGGCTTGTGCAAAGCGAGTACGAGGAGTTCTTCTCGACTATAAAGGTCAAAGAACTGCCACCGGACACTTTGAAGCGCCTGGGAGTAGATAATGGCTCCTCTTTCGCTTTCTCTTCTTCACGAGCGCCTACGATTGTAAATGCCAATGAAACTGGCCTGGTGATCAGCAATGTCTTCAGTAGCGCCGAGGGAGCCACGAACGGAACAAACGTGCCGGAAATCAAGATAGAACCTTTTGACGGCGAATCGGCATCTGATGATTTCTTCAAATCGCCAATGACGGTCCAACAGGTTAATGCGCCCCTGAGAAGATCCAAGTACCAGACCGCAACAGTAGGAGCAGCTAAACTTAACGTCATTGTACCTTTAAGGGAAGCCAAGGAGTTTTGTAAGAATCTACGTGTCCGGTTGAAACGCTTGGATCTGGACGACTATATGCCACTGGCCAGCATACGACGCTCTAGCCGATTCGCGGCCAAAAGCTAGACTTTACACCTTGTATCAAATGCTCATAAGTTTATTTAAAAAATACACATTACTATAAATTACAACTTAAGGCTATTGTATAATCCGAATCGCATTCTGTAATTCGTTTGCTTTGCATTCTCGAAAAAAAACCTAACAACTAAACAAACAAAGAGCGGGAGAGCAGGAGGCGGGAGAACCGGGACAGGACAGGACATGACATGACAGGACAGGAGAACGAGTTGTACTATGCACGTTGTCTAGGAGAGTGTTCGTTCGTTCGTTCGATGCTTAATTAGTTAATCAGTTATCCGTTTTCTTCACTACACAATTTCAACAACAACAGTCACATAATGAACGCATTTCAACAGGTGTCTACGAAAATACAGTCGTTGTTTTTGGTGGAAAGCGCACAGGCAGCCACTCTGCCACTGAACAACAAGAAACAAAACAATGTGTGTTTGGGGGGGGATGGATGAAGCTAACATTTTGCTGCCTCAAAACAGTTGGTCCGCCAGGTTGCCAATGAACGTGGCGAGGTTCATGGAGGAGCCCTCCTTGAATTTCAGTCCAATCGTCTTGCCGTAGGCTTGAATAAAAATGGCGCGCACTGCATTCAGGCGTTGCTTTCGTCTGCAAAAGATACAAATAATATTTTATCGGGTAATTATTCTGGATTTCTCCGCCGCCAATCTCCGATAGACACTCACAAGTTAATGCACTGCTTGCTGGCCATGGTGCTGCCGCCACCAATGTCTTTGGAGGAACCATTTGCGAAACCGTGCGTTGTGCTGCCATTGCTAATGCTGCTGCCGCTTCCGCTGCCACTGCCGCTCGACGCCGCCGCATTGATGCTGCAGTGGTAGCCATTGCCACCGTTGTACATAGGAATGTTCGAGGAGCTGCTGCCACCCTCCGCTGACTGCTGCTGCTGGGCCACAAAGCGCATCATGTAGCTGCCGTTCATCATAGAGTCTATGGAGCCTGTGTCCGTCACCACTTGCCAGCTGCCATTCGAAGAGGTGGACTCCTGTCGCTGCCGCGCGTTAGATCCGGGCACTGAGATGGGACTGGTTCGGGATCTAAAGGAGAAATGAAGAGTTGAAGAGTCAAGGGTTTCCCAGGCAAAAAATATATCAGTTACCGCTTGGGATTGGGCGATCTGCTGGTCAGCGGATTGACTGACGCTGGCGTCGTGGCATAAAAGTTATCTGTTATGGACATATCACAGTTGGAACAGTTTGAGTAGCTGTCGTTGCTATCTTGATCAAAGGCCAGAATGTAGTCCCTGAAAAAGCCAATGTGTTAGCCAAAAATCTAGAAGAAAACTCGCTGCTGTACTCACTCCTTGAGCGGCTCTTCGTCGCAGCCATCGGACTTGATGACTATCACACTGCTGCCACTGCTGCTCGAGGTCTTGGTCCGCTTGCGATGCTCCACAATGCTGTACTCCTCGTCCGTGATGAACTTGAGGACGTGGAAGCAGAAGAACATGATGTCCTCGCCTCGCTTGAGGCGATCGGGCAGTTGGTGGCCGAACAGGTACCAGTCGTAGGCCAGCGTGAAGTACGCCATCTGCATGGCGTTCAGCGATTGATGGATCAGTCCATCTGCCCACAGGGATAGCCGGACAAGGGAGACGAACAGCGGTGTGCGATCCCAGCCACTGATGCAGTGAATCAGCAGGCCGGAGCTCTCCTCCTGCACGTACTTGAGCGTTGCCCGCAGATAGTTCTGCGTAATGGCCACCAGATCCCAGTCACGGTACTCCGGCCACACCACATCGATGTCGGCGGCGGGTCCCAGATTCGGTATGTTGATGTTGGCATCGTTGAAGGACTGCTTCCAATTGTAGTGCAGGTTGCGAGCCATGTAGTTATTGTCCCGGAACTTCTTGAAGAACTCACAGCCCGGATACGGCAGCGATAGCAGGTTAAAACTCTTGTAATGCTTGTTGGGGTCCGCCTTTTCCGACGAGGAAACGCTGCAAGAGGGAGGAGTAGGTTATTAAAGATTAAAGGAAGCCTTAGGAAGTTGTATATTTTACGCACGCCATAAAGTATTTGATCTTGCGATTCTCCACCATTAGGTCCACAATGGTGGACACGTTGAGCGTGTGCAGCAGCTGAATGTCGCTCTTGATGACCTCGTCGTAGCTGAACTGTGACTGGGCCTGGTCGTGGATGTGATTGATCAGCGATTCGTCCGTGGAATCAGCGTCGTTCTCCTCTCCATTCGGCGCCGTATAATTGCCGCCGCTCAGGCAGTCGTAGGCATAGTCCACCACCTTCCGGCCGTAGGTTTCCGGCATCACGGACAGCGTGGCCGAGCGGCAAATGTACTTGCCACGATACATGATCACGGGCACGGCGAACCTTTGGCGACATCTCGCGTACTTGGCCATCGTTACCAGCTCCCGCATCCGCTGGATATCGTACTGATCCTCGTAGATCGTATGCTGGGGCTGCTGTTGCGCGGGTTGTTGTTGTTGCTGTTGCTGCTGGAGGGGATGTGGCTGCTGGGAGGAAGGATACTGTGGCTGTGAGGGATATTGCGGCTGGAGTGGATGCGTCGCCGGCTGTGGCTGTGGCGTCTGCAGGGGATTGGCAAATGTGACAAAGGCCTGGATGCCCACGCCGCCTTCGCTTCCGGTGCTGCCGGCACTACTGTTTAGAGGCGTGGCCGTTGCTGTATTTCCCGAGGAGCCTCCTCCACCCAATCCGCCGCCGCCAACCGGACCAAAGAGGCCATTGCCCGGTATCAGCGTTTTCGCCATGTGTCCGTGCTCGCATTCGGGAATGAGTATCCGGCCAGGGTACCGCGGACTGAGCAACCCGTTCGAGTTGTCCAGCTCTATGAGGCTGTAGTCGAGTTTAAACAGGTATTCGCATTTCTTGGAGATGTCGTACTCCTAAAACATGGGCGAAGGGTGAACAAGTTTGATTAAAAAAGGGATTCTCAAGGAAGCTTTGCAAATGAGGAGGCCATCAAGTATAATTATTTAATTATAATCACTACACCGCTTCGATTTGCTTAATTCTGAGAGATCGTTATCCACCAATGACCTCGCAATGCCCATTTACTCCTGCCATATCTCTAGTGACTTTGGGTACTCGTATTCATAAAACATTTGACGGGGAGCTGGGTAAAGTCAATTGCTTACATAAATCAGCGATGCCGGCGTCTTAATGGGCAGTGTGAGATTAGAACGCGAAGTGCAACTGGTTTCTCAATACTACTATATATGTGTGTATACATTCTTGTCCCGAGTTCAATGGAACCTCACGTCCCCGGGAAGGAGAACTGGAATCTGGAGGCGCCGACTATATGTAGCTATCTATCTCTGCTATTACCCGCTACCAGAAGGCCAAGAGCGATAAGCGTGCAACGATAGAGGAGGAAATTACCAATACACAACAGCAATTAGACACGGAGATAATTGCATAATATTCGTTTGTTTGCTAAAAATAAAAATTGTGGATTCACACAACGAGAAATACAGGTTACCGTAGCATCCAGGTCTTTAACGATAATGTTTATTTAATTATAATCCCAGTATTTATGCCTAATTCGAATAAATCTATAGGAAAGTTGGTTCACTTCATTCTCCCAAATATTTCATCTTAGTTTCCCGATTAAAAACCAAACTTTCGAACTAAAAAATTTAAAAAATAAATGTTTTTAAATGCTTCCCATAAATCGATTATAATCGATCATCAGAAAGTCCTGAGAATCGGTATACACCATCGATAATTGCGAATAAATTCTAAAGGTTGGTATTAGTGCGCTGTTGGCTAAAAATAGCAAAAGGCTAGCTGGCCAAGGGGTGGGGCGGCGGGTGGTCGGCGTCGCAGCCAGCTGTCCCAGACAAACAACTAGATAAAAGCATAATAACAATAACAGCAAAAAGCACTCACACACACACTTGTACGCTTACAAACACCTTGAGAAAACAGGTTTTTAGTGCACACACACCGTCGAGCAAGGAGAAATGTGTGCAAATAATAAAGACAACAACAAAAGCAGAAACAAAACGACAAAGGCAAAGGCTGCGCAAAAAATATTAGCAACAACAAACGCGAACCAACGAGCAAAACAAACCTGACGAAAACTTAGTCGGTGGTGTGAGTAAGTATGTGCATGTGTGGCTGAGAGAGGCAGTGAGAGAAACTACGCAGAGCGAAGCAAGTGAGCAAAACAACTAATACGCAATTACAATTATCGAGAAATGCCGACGGTAAAACGCAAAAAGAAAACAAATGCCTGATTATGACATTTGTTTTGTATTTTAATTTTCTTCCACCTTCAAATTGCATAAGAGCAACAAAAATTATATACAAATTTTAATTTTAAGCTCTCCTAAAAAACAAAAGACAAATTCGCAATAGGCAAAACAAAATGACGTTAGCTCTCCCTCTCTTCCCCTATTATTCCCATCTCGCTCAGAGTTTGCACAAGTGTTCGACTTGCAGCTGCCATCAGTGCTGTTACTTTAGTTACTTTCTACCCAAGAAAAATTTAGGATTACCATTTTTAAGATTTCATGAGCCCCTTTCTCATCGAATATTTAGTGACTATAATTTATGCGAAACCGTAATTGCTTGAAAAGTTTAAAAAATATATTTCTCTGCTTTAATAGTAGTTTATTTTTCTACATCCTTTTAGCTTCTCTAGCTTTTTCTTCTGCCTATATTTGCTAGTTTTTCCCAACACTGACAGCCAGATGAGAGTGGGAGCGTTCGAGGGAGATGAGATGCCGAAAACAACAAAAAATTCCATCGATGCCCATGTGTATGTGCAAGTTGGAGACGCTGCCGTTACACATACACAAGCACCAGCACAAAGGGGAGCTCTTACTGTTGTGTGTGCATTGAACTGCTTGCTCGCTCACTGCTTCTGTTGCCGTTGTTTCGCCGCCTGTTGCTTTTGTTGTTGCTGCTGCTGTTGCGGTCGCAGATATTTTCTTTGTAAGCGAGTAAATGCAACTGTAACTGGCCGCCGCCGCTGCAGCGCTGCTTTCGAAACTGCGCGCCTGTTCCAAAGGCGCTGTAAAACTTAAAAACAACAAACCGACGCGACGGGCGATAGTTACAGCGCTGCTGTGCGGAATATAGTTTTCCTGCCCGGACTGGGGGCCGGCGATCATCGGCGGCGACGGCTCGACGACGCTGCTGACCCAAATAACAGAACTTAAACCAAAGACTTAAACTCAAAATCGAGAGCGAGACTCAAGCCGCGATGCAGTTTTGCCCACAAACCCGGATTTTAAGCACTCTGCCGATGCTGGGCCACCAGAAATCCAGCAGAAGCTGCGAGCGTGCGACACACTTTTCCATCTCTCTCCTTCTCCCTCTCTCTTTCTCTGTGGTAAAAAAGCAGAAACAACACCAGAAAAGCTGAAAAACTGAAAAAATACAACACACAGCAACAACAATAACAGAGACAGCAAAAGCAACAAGAAACCGCAAAGCAGAAATAATCGCACTCGCACTCGTACAATCGAACTGAGCGAGCGGGGAGCCGAACTTCAACTCAGCCGAAGGAGGGGGTGAAGGAGGAGGTGAAAGAGGAGGCGGAGAAGAAGGAGACAAAGAGGGAGGAGATGGAAATGGAAGGTCGAAGACCATGTTACCATCTACAGTCGGACTTCGGTGGCCGCGACTTTCATGATGTCCACACATTGGGGAAGGTTCCAAGGCAGCCGCTACACCAGTAACAGGTTGGAATTTTATAAGCTTTATGTGTACTTAAACTGAAACTTTCTATACTTTGATTAACTTTAATAATTTTATTTTATAACTAAATATTTACTTAGAAATATTTTTAAAGACAATTCCTTAAACAATATTTAATATTACATCATTATTAATATCACTTATTCATTTAAATATCCCAGTTTCCATCTAAATAAATTATTAAAAAATACACGGACATAAATAAAAAGGAAAATATTTTATTCTTAATAAGAATAACATAAATTGTACATCAATTGCCCATCGAAGCTCTTCCTGCTTCGAATCTTGGCTTATTTGGGAAAGCCAAAACCCGCCGGAAGGCGGAAAATAAAGCTGCCCCATCGAATGCATTGCCTAGAGTAGTGCAACAACCCACACGTTGCATATTCAACGACGGCAGAGTTTTCTTGAATTAATTATTCTGAGCTCGAGAACTAAGTTAAAACCTGGGGGCCACTGACCACACCCATCCATCAGCCGCCGCTGCCGTTGTCCGTGAGTCAATGAGTGTTCCGTGCTTTATTCTGATTGTTCTTGTTGTTGCCTTAACATGATTTATGCTTGCGCTTTTAAATGTGCAGCGTGTTGTTCCAGAGCCGCTTTTTGTTGCTGTTTTAGTCGCTGGGCGGTTAAAGACCCCACCCGATATATAATATAACGAAAAACAAGTTGCGCCCACGTTCTGAACACACAGAATTGGAATTTAGATCAGGTACGAAATCCAGGTACTGGACACGAATGCAAGTACAGTTCTGCTGCTAGGTTTAATATTTTGTTTGCTATAAGAATCTCTCCTATATATTCCTATATTTTCTTTATTGTATATACAAATAATGACCTTTTTATATAATTTATTAAATCTTTCTGGCTTTCTCATCCTATAAACAAAGGTTTTTTTTTGTAGGAAAACATCTTCCATTTGAGCTAATCTTCCGCTTTGAAAGCCACCTTTTCTCTCAATTTATGCACATCATCCACACCACATCGATTGAGGAGTTATTAATGATCTTTTAATATGCAAATAGCCGTTGCAGTTAATTTGCATTTATTTTTTTGTAGAGTGCATAAATACCACATGTGTGAAAACACTCGAGAGTGTGTGAGAGACAACTTTCGAAAGACTTTGAAACCGCTTTGTGGGGGAGATGAGTTGGAGATGGAGATGTGGAGCCGCTGAAAGAAACACGTTTGAGCCGAGCCGGAAGTTTTGGGCCATGTTGAGGAGGCCAAGCGATTTTCGCTCACTGCCCCCACACATAAAGACATATCGCACTCGCGATAATTGAGCGCAATAAATGACATCCAGAGCCAAGTGGGCGTTACGGACAATGAGTATGGGTTCGGCGGGCGTCGCAGGGGGGCTGCAGAAATCTATTCATCATCTGCTTAATTTATTCGCCAGCCGAGCCGAGTCGAGAGTCAGGAAGAGATTTCACTTCCCTCGCCCACACACGCACTCTACTCTCCTCTCCCCTTGGTTCCCACAGACCCCACAGAACCGAAACTGATTTCCTCGGGGCGCCGATCGCTTTCCTTGCCTTCTGCTTTCCCAGCAGCTAGTTCAGTGTAATGTGAAAAGAAGGTCATCTGAATAATCCATCCATTTGGCAAAGATTTAAGATAGTATAGGAGGAGCATAGGATAAGAGTGAATAGTTTGAGTAGTTTATTTGTTTTAGGAATAGGAACCCGTTTTAACTTAAAAACAAAGGTAAGAACACATGTTTGTAACCTTTTTTGAACATATTATTCTTGTTAAATGCAATTATTTATATGAATTTTTATTATTAGCAAAAACAAGTTCTTAGAGACTTGAATGGCAAGCTTTAATTATTTATCCATAAGAAAACATCATTTAATAATCCCTGTAACTAAATTCAATCAAATAGATTCCAGTTGATAAATTATTATAAGCTTACTTATAGCTAATAATAAAACAACAAATTTATAAATTTCTTCAAGTGCTTTAATAACAAAGTCCAACAATTAAAATCAATAAACAGCAGACTGCACACTTTTGTATAAATACATATAACATTTTTTTTACCTTGTTTCAAGAGAGTATAATTTCTGGTACCCTGATAGTCATTTTATGCATTTGAACACACAACTTAATCCTTCCCTTATTCGAGTCCAACATCCCCTGCTTTTTTAACCAACCACAACAAAGACGAACCCCAAACGTGCTCCCGATCCCCCTCCCAGAGATAACCACTCCGATTCCAACACACTCCCTCCCTTCCTCTACCGGATCCGAGAGTATGTACGAATCCGAAGCCCAACTCCCGGCGAATAGTTGAGTTGACACTGGCTGCTGCTGCGACGGCATTGCCAGTTCGCACATTATCGATTTTATCTGCCAGCGAGCAGGCGTCCAGAACTTAACAGTCGGTGGACCGAAATCCGTAGCATCCGCAGCAAAACCGCAGTGACGGAGTGCTGCTCCCTTCTTCTAATCATGCTTGCATGGTGGCCCCGGATGCGAGGCAGTTAGTCCGGAAGCGCAAGAAGCTCCGCAGCAGCAGCAGCCGGGTGCTCCGGTTCCCGGCTCCGGCTGATTGCAACTTTTGAGCACGCGGAGCAGGGTATGCATCGGGAAGCATTGGAACCCCGTCATCAATCGGAGGGGCCCTTAATCGCATCGAACTCGCTGCTGCTGCGGCTGCTGTTGCGCTCTCTCTTTTCTCTGTTCCGGACATGCGCCCGGAATGCATCCCCAATTTAGGAGCTGGAAGCGCCGTTACTACGGCAACCAGCCGCCAGCCGCCAGATGCAGCCGAAGCCGGGCCCTTTGACCCCCAGCCTTGGATCCCCTGCTGTTGCTGCTCCTGGGCACCTGGCACAAGTGTCTGCGGTGCGACCCACGCACCTTGCAGCAACAGCTGGCCAGCGGGCACACCCACTTCCACACAAACACACACAGGAGCATAAATACTAGGCAAAAGGGGGCCAGAGGGGGTGACACATGCAGACGCGTGGGCGCAAAGTTCAAAGTGCAACAGGCGATCATAAAGGGAAGCTGGCATCAAAGAACCAATCAAGCACAGTGGTGCACAGACAAAAATAATGATTGTTTTTTTAATTTCTTATTAAAATGTTTTAAATGTTATGATTATACAATTGATTTACTATTTTATATTTCCTTTTATAACATCTATAACATTTATGTTCTAACCATTTGTTTCTGTCTATGTGTGTGACCTGCGTGCGCTATTTTTCCTAATTAACATAATTAAGCTTTTTGACATTGACCCGCATTTCATGCCAGCTTTATTTTCACAGCTTTCCATTGACTGATGTCAGACAATAATGGTTTTTGGCATGCTTGACATGCTACCACAAAACACACATTAAAAATCAATCAAAATAAGCGCTTTAGCCATGACAATTTTAAAATAGTAATTATGCATTTAGAAACCTTTAGAACAGTCTAGTTTTCCACATAGTAATCAGGCAATTAACCTTTGTTTTATAAATATTTTTTTAGATTGATAGATGGTTTAGCTAGGAAAATGTTCTCCTTGTACTCAGCCTTAGTAATATTCAATATATTTGCATTAACATTTATTAAACTTATTTATTTTTCCATTTCCACAGAACCCCTCTCCTTCTGCCCACTGTGCCGCAGCATTTCGGCTGCATTTTGTGGCAATGTGAAAAGACACACACACAATCCCTCTCCCACTCGCACTGGCACTCCTTCCGAGCAGCCTGCCGCTCTTCCGGGGATTCCTGCGCGCCTGTGCCGCAATTTCCAAAGCGCCCACACGAATGACGCCGCACGGCTTGCAGCACAGCTGCATCCACTCTCCCCAGGATGCGGTGGCTGCAGGTGCGGCAAAAGGGTGGCGGCCTTGGACGGGGGCGTGGCCTCGGCACAGACTGCTGCCAACAACAACAGGCGAGCAGGAGCAACAGGGAGGTAACAATTTATGGCCGTATGTCCACAAGTCCGGGTAACAGTTAGCGCAGCTCCACTGTCCCCTGGAACCTGGTGGTTGCAACCCCCGAATGGAGTGCAATCTCCGGACTGGAAGCGAGCTGCACAGACTGGAAGTGCCACACCGAAGACGAAGAGATACACATTAAAACGGAGGAGTGCTGCTGCCGCTGCAGTAGCTAGTCATGCAGGTCCTGGGACCAGGACAGTGTTCCAGCAGGCGCCAAAGGCAGCGTTCGCTCCGCGGCCGTCTCTGGACGATTTTCTGGTGGGGTTTTAATCCAAAGAAAAACCAGAAAACCAGCAGAAGGAAGCCCGGAAACCAAAAGAAAACCCCTTAAATTTGCATTCCTTGTGATCCTTTTTCGACAAGTTAAACAAATGTGCAACAAAAATAATACAAAAACAATTGACAAAACAGAAAACAACAACAACAACAACAGGTGGGTATTTGGCACTGTGCAAAAACAAAATGCAAAAAACAAAATACAAAATGCAAAAAACAAAAAACAATGCTACGCGATAAGCAATAAAAAAGATTGTTTACGAAATCTTGATATATTTTTGAAAAGGAAAGCCTTCGCCTTCGCCTGCTATTTTTGGCATTTTCACTTGGCCGGGAGAGCGAGCAGCGAGCTGCTGCCGCCTCGGAAATTCACTTTTGGCGCCCACGCGAGCAGACAGATGGCCCTCCCACAGATACCGAATCCAAATAAATACACACTTGCATCAGTATCTGCATCTGCAGCAGCTATTTTCAATGTCAATCCGAAAATAAACCAAATACAAAAAGAGTGCAAAATGGTACATATAAAATTGTTGCTCGTTTGCTGAAATCAAAAGTGATATAATGATCAACGCAGATCATCGGTGCTGCCATATGGGGGGATGTTTTCCTATATGGAAACGTAATAATTGACGACATTTTTAACTGTTTTATATGGCATTAACAACACTTGTTGCATTCTTGGCAATTAAAAGATTTAATTAAAATTGTAAAGAAGATTGAAAGTTATTTGTAACTTGGTAAATGGGTTTCCATTAATTATAATCAGTAAAGATGCAGTTAAATATCATGGGAAAATATTAGAAAATTCCTTCTATAAATAAATCATTAGAAAACTATAAGTTTTACCTTCATATTTTTCTCATTGATCTTATCTTCAGCATAAATCACTAATCAGAAATCTTAAACTCTCCTTTTTCAGTACCTAAAACCCGCTAGATCAATTCAAGATGTCAGAGACCTTCTGGCCCCACCGCATGGCCAGCTTCCAGTGCCGTCAGATGGATCTAAACCGCCTGGTAATGAACTACCTGGTCTCAGGTGTGTCCTATTCCCCATTCTCCCAATCTCTTCTAAATCTTATCTTCCATTTTTTAGAGGGTTATCAGGAGGCTGCCAAGCGCTTCATGGCCGAGGCAAATGTAGAGCCGGGTCCCCATATGGACACCATTGGGGATCGGATGCGTGTCCAGGAGGCTGTGCGTGTGGGCCAAGTAAAGTACGCCATGGACCTGGCCAGTCGCATCTATCCGTGCATCTTCGAGACGGAAAATTACGTGTACTTTCACATGCAGCAGTTGCGTCTGATCGAAATGATCAGGGATCAGAAGGTGTCCAAGGCCGTGAGCTTTGCCCAGAGTCCGGAGTCCGGCTTTGCACAGCTAGATCCCAACCGTAGGCGTGAAATGGAACGGACCATGGGTTTGCTAGCCTTCGAACGACCCGAGAACAGTCCCTTTGGCGAGCTTATGTTGTACTCCTACCGCCAGAAAGTCGCAGGTGAGATAAATTCCGCCATGTTGCGTTGCCATCAGACGGCAAGCAGGGGCAAGGATCACGGACCCATGGAGCCCCGGATGATGTTCCTCATCAAATTGATTTTGTGGGCACAAGCAAAGCTGGAGAAGGAGGGCTGCACCGACTTCCAGAAGCTGGATCTGCAACATACGGACTTTGAGGAGGAGTTCCGGCGGAACTTCCAGGGTTGGTAAGAAACTACAATAAATTAATGATTGTCCAACGATCGAAGGAACGGAATTTTAAGATGTAATAGTAATTGAATTTTTTTTTAGCAAATACAACTTAAATGTAATTTTTTTTTTGCGAACCTACATATAAATGTAATTTTTTTTTAATGAATGTGATGTTTAATAATAAATGTTTCCATATCTTGGTGTAACCAGTTTTTGCCGACGCTCTGTCATAATACCGAGAATACTGGGGAAAAAGCTGATAACAACTGATAACAACAAATTCCGGGGCTAATCTGAAACGCAAATTGTTGTGTCACGTGCCAGCAGAGAGCTATTTATACTGGGTTTGTTTTTGTTTGACTCGATAACAGAATGAGCACAAAGACAAAGTGATAAAAGTTTACGAGTAATGAGACCTGGGGAATACCTTTTAATTAAGGGAATATTACTTTGATTAAAATACTTTTTGAACTTAATATACAAGTTTTCTGCCGCTCCAGCCGTGTAATCATTTTATATTTATAATAAGAGAGGGAGAGAGAGGGAGAAACATTTATATTAGGGCACTTCGTATTTATTATATTTACTTAGTTAGAAGACAGCTTAATGTATAATATTTCGTAATACTCAAGAGTTTATAAGATTTCTTTCCTGAAGCCAAAATAAAGTCCCTAAGAAGTCTAAACCCTTTACGATTTTAGTATAAAATAAGCTTAAAAGCTTACAAATAATTAGTAATACAAACAAATAAACAAAATTAAAATGTTAGATATTTTACAGCACCCCAAGTTTGTATAATATTTGTTCCCCTGTACGTAAATCAAGCAAACTGCCTCTCTTTTAACCACATTTTTGCACACGCTCACCCGGCGATCTTTCTGATCTCCTGGGAGCAGCTTTCGCGGCTATCGCCGGCCTACGTCAGTGGGTTAAATATTGTGCCATTGGCTGGGCGCCTAATCTAATCGCCGCCGCTGGCAAAATTTAACCTTGAACTCGAGCAGCTCCTCACATACATAAAATTCACCCTTTGCACCCCATCATCAAATGCAATGCTTTGTATCAAGGCTCTCTGTTTGTTTTTTGCCTTCGAGTCGCTGGCAGATAAGACACTCACTATATAGAAATATAGAAATTATAGAAATATGAACGCTATTAGTGGCGCTGAAAAGCTAAGGTGATAACGTTGCTTTGATAAAAAACCTTCCTGCGGAATTGTGCAACTGCTGCAACAAAGTAACATATCTGGGGGCCCTTGGCCCACCAATGCGGTTAGTAAGTTACTCAGTCTTGTCAATTATGCACAACAACCATTGCAGCTGCATAAACACACACACATTTCGCTCGGGAAACGTGAGTTACGTGCCAAGGCTCCACTCGGCGCACAATGGCCGGAAAGATACAGATACGTTGCGAAAATCAACTTTTTGATGACA
>JAEIHY010017005.1:23494-36473 GCA_018904565.1 Drosophila tsacasi | reverse complement strand
TTTTTTTTTTTTTTTGTTGGTTGCCCAACTTTGTTTAACATTATTTCGTGCACCGTATGTTGCCGCTGGATATGGCAGAGTCCTTGTGCCGATCCTCGTCCAGCTCTCCGTGGACTAATTAGGCCCGAAAAATGACCGACAAAACCACGGGCGCGAAATGCAATTTATGCGGGTGTGTGCCTTGGCTGAGTGTGAAGGTACTTCCCCGGCAGTTAGTGGGGTTTCCCACCCGAGTTAAGCCCGAAAGCAGGCAACAGATTTTTCGGGCTTTTTGGCAGTTAATAAATTTATGGAAATTTGTATTTAATTAAGTATAAAATATACTTGGGAGAGTATTTGTTTCGCTAAAGTAATAATTCATAGGAAAAATGAGTATATTTTAATTTAAGACATTTTTTATCAAGGTATATTTATCCTATTATATATAAAATAATTATTTATGCAATATATGAGTGTTCAATTCTATTTACAAACCTTTTTGTGAAGGTTTATGCATAAAATAATTACTTTAAAGTTGATTTTCAAGATCTTTTAGTCTGTTAAATATTTAATTTGATTTTTCCCCTCACCAAATTAACTTTGTAATTAATTTACCGACACCTACCTGCGTTAGTTTCCCATTGACAATGCTGAGGGACTCCAGGCTGGGTCGTACATTGCGCAGACTGTTGTCCTTGAGGGCCTCCAGGTGCGAGTGGGAGAACTGCAGGTGACGGATGTGGACGCCCGGCTGGAAGACATCCTGCGAGAGCGATGTCACCGAGCGGTCAAAGTCGTAGATGGACAGGGAGTGTATGGGCGCCGAAATACGTTCCAGAGTCGAGCGCAGGGATATCGCCGTGGTTCCAGGGCACTCCAGGAAGAGTCCTGCAAGGAAGGGTGCACAGAGGTTTATATTAATCCCTGTCAAATTGTGCATTTCAATTAGGCCAACTCGTAATGCCAATTATAAATCCAAGACCTGCCACTGCAGCTCCTGTCTATTCTCCTGTTCGTTGCATTTCACGCCCACAATAAATACCAATCAATATTCATGGCCAGGCCATCTCAGAGAAAGCCCTGAACTGGCTTAGGCCTGAACACTGAATAAGTGGTTTTCCATAATCAAAGGGGTATCTTCGGAGCATAAATAGGGCTTAGTTCATGGGATTTGTATCTAATTAAGATGGGAATATTGGGGAAACAACTCGCCACTCGCCAGTTGATGATGGGCTATCTCTGAGCCAGGATTATTGTTTTCAAGAGGCCATCTAATTAGGGTTGCAGTTTTGAGGTAAAATTCAAAAGAATGCATTACAACATTATAAATTTCTTATTTTTGTTGTTTTTTACAATAAAAAACATTAAAATAATGAAAGTAATTTATGAAATTAGATTTATAAATAAATGTAGTGAAAGTACGATAAATTAATTTAATTAATTTTTTTTGTCCTTATTTTGTGCCCAGTTTTTCCTTATTTTGTCTGTATTTAATTCTTGCCTGTTCAGTGTCCTTGTATCCTTTACAACAAACATCTCCTAAATACCCTTTCAAATTAGAAGCATATTTGATTAATAAAATAGTTTGCAGAAAATAAATAAACTATAATTAAATACTAAATTTTTTTGGGCCATATATCGATAAATTATGCAACTGATAATTGCCTTAAAAAGCGATACTATTATTATTGTTTTAACAAGAAGACTAATCAATAACTAATTTGTGAATAAACACTTTATTAATCTTAATTCAGTTTTCAATAGGTATGTATATACAAAAAAAGTTTACAAAAATATATCGAAAGTCAATCGATAATTTTGTGAATAATTTTCGATGGCGATACATTTAAAGATTAAAATATTATTGCTAAAAAGCATAACTCCCTCCCAAGTAATGCCCCTGATAGATGGTCACCTTAAAGGACTTTTGCTTCTCCTACAATCACATCCAGAAGAGTTCCTTGTTATCGGAGCTCCTCTGCCACACATCGCACATCCCCCGTGGCATCTCGGCCCCATCTCGGAGGCTGATGCGTTTAATTAGCTCGCTCGTCCGTTCGTTCGCACTTACCATCCTCGAACTTGTAGCAGGGACAGGCGGTGTTGTCGAAGCTGGGGCATTCGATGCCGGCCGCTCCTCCACCTCCACCTCCTCCTCCTCCGCCTGCACTGCCGCCGCCGGAAGCTCCTCCACCTCCGCCTCCTCCGCCTGCTGCTAGTGTACTCTGGGCGCCACTGCCCATCTCCGTGAAGAGAAGCTCACGTGCCGTGCCTTTGGCACTGGAGATCCTGGCTGAAGGTGTCATCATCGAGGCTGCGGTGCCCGTTGGCATCAGCAGCAGGACCAGGACCAGCAGGGCCACAGCCAGGACCAGGACATGTTGCTGCTGCTTTTGGTGTTTGTGTTTGTCCTTGCATTTGGTCGCCTGTTCGTGCTGCGTCTCTGCATTTGTTTCCATTGCCGTTTCCTCTATTTGATGTCCTTGTTGGCGACTCTGATTATGCTGCTCCTGCTGCTGCTGCTGCTTCTGCTTCTGCTCCTGCATGTCCTGCTGCTCTAGATCCTTGTGAAGTGTGCACTGCTTCCCGCTTTCCCACTTAGCTGCTAGCTGTTTTTGTGGCACGACTTTCGCCAGCTTTCCGCCAGTTGTTGTCCCTGCGGATTTTGTGCATTTCGCTAATAAGTTTGCCTTTGAATCGCTATCCTGGAACATTTTTCTTCAATATATCCTTGTGTATATCTCTTGTATCCTTCAGTTATCTATCGTCTGGTCTCAAGCTGAATGTTAACAATGCCGGCCTTTGAAGCCATTTTATCTGTAAAATAATGGAAAGTAAAAATCTAGATAAGTAATTTATATTTAATAGCAAAGAATATATAGGAATATGTATCACTTAAAATTATCCCCGAAATAAGTTGTACCATTTACTTAATTAATTCTTCAAAAAACCAACTTAATTATGACACTTTAAGTGCTTTGAAAGAAAAAAAAACCCTTTCCAAGACTTAATTACACAGCAAATGACTGGCTCCCTGCTTATGTGAGTGTCCCTGCCAGGACTAACCGCATTTTCATTTGTCTTTCAAGGGTCCTTTCTATGCTTTAATTTTCTGTTTTTCTTTTTTTTCTTTTTCTTTTTGCTGCCACTTTATGCTGACAACATTAGAGCATTTTTTGTTCCCCCGCGACATGGTTGGTAATATGAATTATTTTTCCTGCATGCCTTGGCAGCAGTTTTTCGCCGCTCTTGAATTTCGTTTCATTTTAATTTTCAATTTTAATGCCCTCGCCGCGAAAGGAATTTGTGTCAAGTGCGTGAATTTCTGTGGGAAATTCGTTGGTTGTTGTCATTCCTGCTAGTAGTGCCTAATTTAGTGCTTTTTTCCCGCCGGTCACGTTGGCCAGCTTTATTATTATGATTTTATTACTTAGTCGACGTTGTTGCTCGTTTTCTAATTAATGCGTTTTTTTTTGTTTCGCCCATCGTCCTTCTTTTTCATACAATTCCATTCGCCAGGCCATTAAACGCCATTAAAATTATGGCAGCTAATGCGGCGAATGACTCTTGTCGTCTTAACCGGAAATTTCATTTCATTTTTGGCAAAAAAAAAAATAAATACAAAAATAAATAAAAGAAATAAGTAGAGTAGAGACAAGCCAAAATGGCAGCCACAGCGGCGCAATATTAATTATTCCGAATTTCCGGCTGTTGGTCAGTGAAATGACAGCGAAATGGGGAAAAATGGTTTAGGGATGGCCAAGGGATGGGCTTGAGAGACTTTGGTTTTTAAGATAATATATTTTTTATTTTATGTTAAGCAACCAGTTGAATGGTTATAAACATGACAGGGAAACATAATAAGTAGTAAAGTAGTGGTAAAGTAGTACAATAGATAGCACAATAAATAATATGAAAATGAGAAGGTATTTTATTTAATATTTTTTGTTTATTTGAACTTTGTCTTATTAATTCTCATGAGTTTTTTCCTAATAAAATATATAAAATGCTTCAAAAATAATTTTATACACTCGAAAACCTTTCTTCATAAATACAAATGTATCAGCAAATCCATGTAACTTTCTTGTTCATTGTTCTTAGTTAATAATTCAACAATTACTTATAAATTCCAAGTGCTTATTCATAGAACAGCTGATTTAATGCTTAAAAAATCATTTCTTAGCTAATAAAACCAAGTAAGTAAAATATAGTAAAACTAAATCAGGAAATCCTCCAAGTTCTTACAATTCCCAGGTGAATTTTTCCCTTAAGAGCCTCGGGAAGCTCTTAGGTTAAACCTACACCTGTGACACCTGTGTATTTTTCCCTCATCATCAACCCTTGGGTCATCGTTTTACCGTTTGGGCAATGAATGTCCCGTGGGGAATCGAAGGACGTTTTTCTTTATTTTTTTTTTCATCCCCTTGGCGTTTTCAATTAGTGGCCATGACAACTGGAGTTCTTACTGCCGCATTTTTACTTTATTTTTACTTAATTTTCCTTTCATTTTTCGCAGCGAGCTGCGTGTTTTCATTACGCGCCTGCCATTTCCCAAGTTGAGTTGGGTTTCCCGCCCAAGTTTTCCGCAGAAGTAGTCCCTGCAGCGGTCAGCTGGTTAGCAAGTCACTCTTTCAGTCAGTCAGTCAGTCAGTCAGTCAGTCAGCCAGTCAGTCAATCGATAATTAAAAGTTAATTGAGTAACAACAAAGGCTCGTAATGCAATCGCATTCGCAAATTGGCAAACGAAATTGAAATTATGGCTGCAATGAAATATGCAGTGGCAATTTATTTAACGCGGCCAAATCAATAAATCGCCATATGAATAAATGAATGCAAAATGTGGTCGGCATTAAACAATTAAGTTCGAGTGAAGGCGGAGAAAGTGAAACCAAAAAACATAACAGAAGGACTACACTACAGGTTTGATGTTATAAAATTACTTAATATCCCATTTTCGACATTTAAGCTTCCATTAAATACTGCCGATACATAAAGCGATATTTAAACGTTGCTGTTTGAGTGCGATAAGTCGATATTCTGTTTCATATTTATCGGCTATAGGGTAATTGTATCAGAGTCTTAAATTAGTGGAAATAAAATATACGAGATAGCCAAGATCAACAAAGAGACACTCAGTTACCTTTCGCTGACGTGGCCGATAGACAGAGATAGATCTCGAGAGAGAGAGATATATATATCGAGAGAGAGAGATAATGGGAGGCAAGAAGAAAGCGAGAGAAAGAGATAGAGTAAACAAAAATAGATCGAGAGACAGAAACATAGGGGGAGACATGAGAGAGAGATAAATATAAAAATAAAGCTAGTTTGCGAGAATAGTGAGATATAGAGAAATTGACTGAGAAAGGCAGAAAGTCAGAGAAATTGGTAGATCGAGATATGTACTATGTATATGTATATGTATATGTATATGTATATATGTATATAGTAAAATTAGTAGTGTTTCTTTATTCAAGTAAGTGGAACTAATGTCTCTGTAAATTCTCACTTTCTTTGGCAAGCTCTAGGTGAATTTCTCAATATCTCACTATTTCTCTCCAGCTAGCTCTTTTTCTCTATTTATCTCTGTCTCTCTCTCTCTCTCTCTCTAATGCCGCTCGATCTAAATTTCTCTATCTCTCTCTCTCTCGCTCCCTCTCTGTCTCCACTTATTTCTCTCTCTCAAGATCTATTTCTGTCTCTCTCCATCTCCCACACCTATAAATAGAGGCGCCTCGCTGCAGCAGCCTCAGTCTCTCCGCGGCCTTTCACCCGTTCACCCGTGTTGATTATCGTGTGTTAAGAATCGTGTGTTAAAAAGTGTGTAATTAACTGGCATAATAGCCTCTGCACTCGAAAAGCCTTAATCATCGATGAATCTCGGACACGTCAGCGGTGTTGCAACGAAAGGTAACTGAATGTCCCCCAACTGCGGGTAAGTCCGAACCAAGACTATTATTCTTATATCCTATACATAAAGCTGATAGCAGCGATCGGTAAGCGCAAAAATATGTGTTTATATTAAGCTAACAATTGGGTGTTAACTAAAATCTAACTTATTAATTAAGTGCATTAGCTTACACGGACTGCCGCTCGACTGGGTGGTTACAAATTTACGTGTGGAAGGTATTTAAGTATTTAACTTAATGATTACATTTAAAAATATGTATACATTACAGAATCTTATATATACTAATATTATATATTATATAAATATTTAAAATACAACATTATTTTAACGTTAGGTACTCGTACTTACAATTAAATTAAATTGCTCAACTTGAATACATTTCCGATTTCTTATGTCGAACTTATCCCATCGAGAAACATCCCCCACCTGTTTCGAATTAATTTCCTTACTCAGTTGAAAACCTTCCTAGAAATTATACATTCGTTATCGAAAACATATACAGTGTCCAGTGTCAACAGAAAAACTATATAGAATCCGCACAGCAAATTGAATGCCCTGATAGTGCAATTAACACTATCCTTTGTTAATCGATCTGAAATCGAATCGCATTCGCCGGGCAATCCCCGGGGAAACATGATGAACTGCCACTTAGTGAGCGGAGTGAACGGAAGGCTAGAAGGGGAATGCTGAAAATTAATTGCAATTAAAAATCCAGCTCCCAAGGGCCGGCAGCAGCAACCTGGCTACGCGGGATGATGACGACGAACAATGGAGCTGATGACGGTGACATCGCCCATGAATCCAGAGCTGGATGTGATGTGCAGGTCCGACTTGGACCGCGGAGGAGCGAGGAGCGAAAGCCCAGGAGAAACCTCAGCTCGGATGACATTAGCGTTGACAGCGTTCCCGACAAAGAACACGCCGGCAATGGCAATGCCAATGGCCATGGCCATGGCCGGGCCAACAGCAACAACTTTGTTTATGGCAGTAAGCGTCTCATCGCTCACAAAGCTACACGGAAAAAACGGAGGGCGGGCTTAAAGGGTTAAAAAAGAACTCTTAAGCTAAGTTGAGAGAGAAGGGAAATTATTAAATGATTAAGACATCGATTATATATCGGCAAACAGCAAATATAATTCTAAATAGAAGCTAATTTGGGAAAAGAAAAACAAATGCAACGATTAATATATCAAGGGACCAGAAAATCTCGTTCAATAATTGAAAAATATATATCGAATACCCGCAAACAGCAAATGTAATTTATCGAAATTATCGAAATCTTTATATTTTTTCATATTCTTAAATATGAAAATTCAAAGTGCAGTCTTGTGAGTTTATTTTCTTGATTTAAGTTTTAAAAATTGATTATTTTAATAACATAAATCAATTGTAAACATCGAAATAAACTGAAATGAAAATGTATTCTTCCCACTGCAGTTCCCACATTTTCTTTTATGATTTTCGTATTAATATGCATTTAATTTCGTTATTTTCGCCTTAATTTTTTGAAATTCAAGTCTTATCTCATTTTTATCGGTGTGCAAAATCTGCAGCTGTGTGTTTACCTTTCGCTGTGGCCAACTTCGCTTCCTTCCTAACAGTATCAAAGCATATCACCAGTTTGCCAGTTACTACTTGCCAGTAGCCACCTTAAGTACACAGGGAAACAAATTCTATAAAATTTAAAGCTAGAAAAGGAACTAATGAATAATAATATATATGTATATAAATATCAAAAAAATCTCTATGGAGCTCTTGAAAATACATAAATAATTGGTTATAAAATACTAAAACATTTAAGAATTCAATCAGTGACCTTTCCATCTTCAATTGCTACAAGAACACCCCTTTTTTTATCTCTGTATGCAAGTACATATATTTATATACGTTATAACTCCCTCTGATCCGGCGCCCTTCGTCACGGTGCTACCTAGAACCGACTGCTATTTCATTTTAATGACTCACGTGACTTTCACGTATCTCTTTGGGGCCCAGAGAAGCAGAGCAACTATGGGGGGAGATGGGGATGGGGAGGGGACTGGAGATGGAGATGGAGCTCGAGATGGAGCTGGAGCAGCAGTATAATCATAATAATAAAAGTTATACACCTAACATGCTATTACATAACAGGGAGTAAGGAGTGAAGAGCAGGGAACTGGAAAGCAGAGGCAGCGGCAGAACCAGAGACCAGAGACCCAGCTCGACTCGCACTTAATTTTGAGCAAAAACCCAACAGAGAGTTCTTTGGTCGCCGCAGTATATGCATCTCTAATGCGATGGGTTAAGTCAGAGGGGGGAGGAGGTGGGAATTACCAAATGGGAATGGGTTAAGCAGGTGCTGCCCGGGCACACTCAAAACATTCAGTTAATTAGCTCATCTGGGCAAATGGCCAAACGATTATTGAACTGTCGCAGTGGCAAATAATTTGATAGCCGAATGGAAAGTCAACATCTCTCACAACTTGCCAAATTCAGATTGAATAAATAGGAATATATATAGTATATCTTAAATAAATATAGAGAGAGGAGTAGGTGTGAGCCAACACTTGGCAAGTAATTAATATGTTTTCAGTTGGTTGATTAATCGTTTTGAGGGACAGGCTTCCAGGGAAGCAATGATTCAAATAAATTATAGAATATATATAATAACCTATTAAACAGGCTCTAGAAATTATGTAGAACTCAAAAGACATATCGGGAATGTTAGTTTTTGGTTTAAATCAAGTCCACTTCCGGTAGTCTTCAGCCTGCTATTTTTTCCTCACTCCCTCACTGACAGGTCATTCATCAAACGGCTGACTTCTAGGCCCTCCTGATTTCCTTCCCCTATTTTTTTGGCAAAACAGAAAAAAAGAGGGTCTCCTCGGGGGTAATTGGCTGCGGGTGGGTATAAATACCACGTCACACAAAATTCAAATGAAGGAAAAATATCGGTGGTTGTGATTGACAGCTTAGTACATTTCGGGGATGAGCCCAAGGAATGGTGTTAAGACAAACAATCTGCCGGTTTTCGAGGTTTTTAGGCGAAAAAAAAAAATGTAAAAATGTGTGGTATAAATATACAAAAGAAAAACGGAAAATGTCAATCTGACATCTCGGCATCGAAATCATTTACAGATCTCGCATTCAGATTCAAATTGAGTTGCTGCCGCCGCCTAAGTAGATTGTCATGTTTCGGCGTCTATTTCGTTTTCCATTTCGAATCCTATGCCAATTTCCCATATCCCATATTCAATTCCCACAGCCACATTCGAGTTTAGCTAACTGCAGTTGGGTTTTCCCACTTTTTCCATTGAAAACGGTTACCATTTTTCTCCAGTCTCAGTCCTCAGTCTCAGTCCTAGTCTCATCTTCTTCAGCTTCGGCTTCGGCTGCGGCTTCAGCTTCAGCTTCAGCTTCAGCTTAAGACCATAATCAGTTTGGTCGGCTAGCTGGTCTTAGTTTAGATAGGTTTAGTTTGAAAATAGAATCAAGCGGAAAACGCCAAAGGCCCCATAAACATGGCGTTTTGTGAAAAGAGAAAACCAGCCACAGAAGGGGGGAAGTTGAGATACCCTAACAGAGACTATAAGGTAGCAGTTTTTGTGATTTATGTATTGGCATTGGCATTGGTTTTATACTTGAAAAGATATTTAATAATAAATAAATAAAAGAAGAGTTTAAAAATTCACAATAACCTGTTTCCCTTGGGAATTTTAGTGCAAAACCAGAGTTGAGTTGAATTTTTGTTTGGGTGTAAGCTAAATTTCCTTTATCTTGATTTATAAAATAAAAAGTTACATAAAATGTAAATTAAATAAGTTACAGTTTGTATTAATTTATTGATTTATTGCTTTGGGCTTAAATTTATTTCTCAGTTGGTTAAAATCACTGATATACACCTTCAAGTTAGGGTATTCTGTAATGGCAATTACATGCACATACTAAATAGCCAACTGGAAATGGTCAACACACACAGGCGGTGTGGTGGGGTTTGTTTGGTCTGCGGCGGTTTCTACCAGCTCCTTCGAAGCGGAAGCCCAGAAACACACACAAAGAGCACTCACACACACAAAGAGCACTCACACACACTCATTTAGACTTAGACACACACACACTCACACACAACACCTTTTAAAGTGCGGCCCACAAAAGGCAGAGTGAGAGGAAGACGAAGTCGAGCTGTAAAAGCAGCAATTTAAAGGCGATTAGAATTGATTATAATTAGTTTAGAGCAACAAATAGCAACAAGAACAACATCTGCGGGGCTCCTTCCCTCTAATGAAGTTATTTTTACTCATAAAGTGACATTTATAACACACAAATTATGATCATCGTTATTGTAGCAGAGCGACCCCCGAAGGCAATGAAAACCTGCCCAAGTTTAGGTATTATTTTGGAAAGTTTTAAATGGAAAAAGCATTAAAGCTTGAATAGGAAATAAGAACAAGCTTCAGGAGACTTTTTTTAAAATTATTTATTAAAGTTTTTGAAGTTTAAAATAATTATAAGTAAATTACGTATCGTATGCTTCATTCTTTTAATTATTTCTTAGAGTTTATAAGTTCTAAATTAACAAGTAAGTCATAAATTATTTAAATATTTTATGAAATATTAATGCTATATATAATTTACTTGTTAATTTACAATCTATAATCATTAAAATTAAATAAAAGAACAATATCTTTTTGATATCTAAGATATCCCATTCGGTAAGCAATTTATTTTCCAAAAATTACACAATCACAGCATTTATTTTTGGAGCCCTGATGCAACTCCTTTTCCCCAATTATCCGCCTGTCCACTTCAGGAGCACTCCAAATATTTTGGGAACACTTTTGAATGATGGAAAAGGGAGCTCTCTAGGTTCATTCCCGAACTAAATCCAGGCAAGTGAGCCAAATGGTTAATAACACTGCCTGAAAAATCTTAAGTGGCGACTTATTAATGGCCTCCAGATGGGCGATGATGTTGATGACGATGATGAGGAGTTTCTCCTGCTCTTTCTCTTAATTTCTCCGATTTTCGGATTCCCTGGTTTTTTTTTTAATATTTTCCGCTTCCAGGAAGGTCATTCCCGGAGGTTTCCAATGACTCACCTCGTTCGAGTGTCACGAATATCTCCCGGCTTTGGGTTTTGGATTTATTTTTTGTTTTCTTTCTTTCTTTTTTTTGTTTTTTTTCTTTTTTTTCGACTCTTATCAGAGCCCGAACATTGCCCGACTGGCCGCCAAAGATATAGGTTCAGCTCACGATTTCCTCGTTTCGATTTTTTCCGTGTCTCGCGCTGTGTGTGTTTTTTNAGGGAAATATTTCACTCGCTGTCGTCGTCATCGTCGCATTTTTCCAATTCCAGGGAGTGAGGCCATAAGGGGACTCCCAAAAAAAAAAGTAAAGAGCATTGCCCGTTAGTGATAAACAAAAAACAAAAATAAGAAATATGGCAGGGCAAAGTGCTCAAAGAAAAAAGAATCCAAAATTATCAACACACACAGTTAAGAGCCTGGACTAATAAGTAAATAAGTTAAATTAAGAATAAATTAAGGGATTTACATAGACATTTTTATAAACAAAACATTATAAGACACGGGAATATTTTAATTTCTATAAATTAGAAAAATTCCCTTTGCCCACCTGTTGCTTCCCTTAAACGATTCTCAATATGTTTTGCCTTTCTTAAACACTCGTTTAAGAAGAGATCCCCTAAGGAATTCCCCAGAAAAAAAAAGACAGACCATAGAGAAAAATCTAGAGAGAGAAATCCAGAGACAAACCTAGAGAAAACCCCAGAGAAAGGGGAAGATAGAGAGAACCATCCGGAGACCTACGTAAATGGCTTTTGCTTTGGCAAACTTGCAAATTGCTGTCCACTTTTCATGTTGTCCTGTGCCATGTGATCCCTTTTTTTTTCCTGGCCATGTCTTCATTTTCCCGCCTGGCTTTTCCCCTCCGCCTGTGTTGATGTTTTCCCTTGCTTGAATTTGCTTGTATTTTCTTTTCATTTTTTTTGTAGGCCCGAATCGAAAGCAAATGAATCCTAAAAATGTTGGCCTTTTTCCCTGCCGCCCCGCCCCGCCCTGAACTTGATTCATGTGTCGGCATCGATGTATTTTCCATTTCCCGGCCCCAGTTTCTCCTTCTGTTGTTCGGTATCTTCGGCATGCATATGCGGCTTAGTGCTGATATGTTTATCATTGTTATTATTTATGTTTCGATTTGAATGTCAATGTCGAATGTCGAATGTCGATTGTCGAATGTTGAATGCCGAGCGGCATCGCCATCGGCATTTTCCACTTTTTTGTTTGGTGCCAGGAAAATCCTGGGGGAAAATTGATTTAAGGCAGTGTTGTTTTCGGTTTATGCTGTCAGCGCACTTTGAACTTTGATGGCATTAAGTTGTCAATTTGCGTTTTCACAAAACTCTAAAAATAGGGCGGAGCAGAACGAGTCTTTTTAGATAAGAAATATTTGTGGAGAAACAATAATTTAACTTAAAGATATCTATTTCAAGAATTATTATTAAATTATAAGAGAGGAAGATAAAGTGGGGGAATGAATTTCCAGTGTTTTAAATCGAACTAAATTAATATTTCTTGGTAAATTGTTAGCTAATAAAGTAAGCTTGATTTTAAATGCCTCTCAATGAGCAGAATTTTTTTAAATTGCATTTCGCTTCAGTCTTAATTTGATCACTTCACATTTCAAATTGTCACTTAAATTATTTTCCAATTGTTTTCCTTTGCTCTGCTTTTATTTATTATGAAATTACCAACTTACAAAAATCGTTAGCTCAACTAGTTTGAGTTTTCCTTTCCGATTTCAGTTTTTCCAGCGCGCCAAAAACTTTTTTGTTCAACTTTTCCTTGGTATTGTTTTTACTCTGTTTTAATTAATGTTATTCCCCAAAAAAAAAAAAAACCTGAAACTTGTTCGGAAAGTGAAAACGAGAACATTAACGAAAAGTAAAAATAAAAGTGAAAATGAAAATGAAAATGAAAATGATTAGCATGATGAAGAGGCCACCGAAAAAAAAAAAAAATATATATAAAAAAAAAATCTGTAAAAAGAAATTAATTTCCACTGAAAATTCCAAAAGAAAAAGCAAGGACAGGG
>JAEIHY010017005.1:0-23455 GCA_018904565.1 Drosophila tsacasi | reverse complement strand
AAGCAGCTGAAGAAGATGCAGAAGGCAAACATTCGAAAGACAAAGAAATGTTTTAATTGATTTCACTTAAAGCACCAAAAAAGCAAGACAGCATCTGGAGAAGAAGGAAAAGTACCCCAACAAAAAGCTGATGATTTTTTGTATTTGTTAAACTTTTTGGTTTTTTGGTAGATTTTTTGTTTTTGGTAAGCGAAAGGCCTGAAGACCAGACGCACACACTTGACCATCGAAAAGTCAACAGAAAAACATAAAAAAAAAGGAAAAGAGGAGGAGAGGCGGAGAGAAAAGGCTGATCTGAGTCCGTACACTGGCCGAAAGGGCTGTTATTTAACTCTTATACTTTTATTTTTTGAATATTTTTGAATATTCTTGATAATATTATTGATAAAGAAATAAGTTCTATTGCTTATTTAACTATTATTTCATCATAAAAGCAGTTCAAGTCACTACAGCATATTCCACGTTTTGTTTATATTCCTTGGGATTATATCTATTGTTTTTTTAGGCTTACTACCTCCCTCCCTTCCCCCTTGTTTGCAGTGCAGTTTGGGCCTAATTGGTCATTATGTTGGCCTAAAGAGGCAGTGGCGGCGGCTCGGCCCGGCTCAAGTGGCGGCTAATTAAAAGTAGCGTGAAGTGCGATACAATCCCCGATGATGATGATGATGAGGATGTTGGAAAATGAGGGAACTGTTCGGGGGAGAACAAGGCCTCATAATGGATTTACGGCTAAGGACATTCGTCCTGAGAGTTCTCTCTTTTCATTCTGTTTTTTGTTTTTTTTTTTTTTTTGTTTTTTCTGCTGCCGTGCTTTATTTTCGGCTCTAAGACCTTTCATAGGTTGCCCTGGTGGTCTGTCTCAGGCGTTCCCGACCTCCGACAAAATGGAAAATTGAAAATAGATTCTTCTCAATGGAAAATTACCAGGAAGCGTCGAAGAAGTGTCTATATAAATTGCCCAATTAGCTGCAGTGGGGAAAAAACAAGAGAAACAAAAAACAGCGATCATTAATCATCCTTTGCAGGCGGCGGAGAAAGAGAGACTGCCATTGTTGAGCTCTTCTTTATGTCGGCTACACAGGGAAAAACTTCGAGTTCTTAAGAAATACCCATAAAATTTATTGTTAATATTATTTTACTGCACATTTATATTGTATGCTGCATGGAATTTAAAGTTAAATTAATAGTTATAATAATACGTTACATTATTTTTATTAAATATTAATTATATATAATTATATATTCCCCACTTAAAAATTATTAAGGCAGCCAGATTGCTTCTAAATATTAAATAATCTTAAAATTAATTTTTTAAATATTTATAAAGCTGATCAATTTCACGTTTTCATTTAAGCATCGTAATTGTTTTCTGTGCAATTTACTTCGAAGAGCATTAAATGCCAAGCTCCCTCTTTGAAAGAGAGACCAGTACACTCTTAGCCGGCTGCTTGGCACGATCGTGGTTACTCTCTCCATTTCTCGATCTCTGGCTCTCTTGAGTTGATGCCCGCCGCAATGGCTTGAAGCCGTCACTCACTATGTGTCTTCATCATTGCTCTTCGCTCTCGGCTTCCATGTCGCTGTCAGCGATCCGAGCATAAGAGAGCCCGTGTGAGAGTGCCGGAGAGCGTAGTGGAGAGCGCGAGTCGAAGCATTGAAAGACTTTCCTAAATCTTACTTAAATCTAAAAATTAAATTTAAAAAAACTTCAACGAAGGCGGTCGTGGAGCGCGGAAGTTTTCGTCGACTCAAAACTGAAAAGCGATTTTTCCAGTGGCGTACAGTGACAGCAAGCACGGGTATTGGAATGGAAAATATATACAGCAAATGTGAAACACTCAATGGAACATATTTAAATTATTTGATCGTTTTTTTTTTTTGTTTTTGTGCGTGTAAATTTACTGTTACAGTTTCCAAGGGCAAACAAACTATTTGGAGCTTCATTCTCCTCTCGTAACCCAACTGTAAACGTGCTCATTGCCGCCTCCTCCTCTTACAGCTTCGCCAAAAGACGCAAAAATAAAGAAATAACGAAAAGAACATAATAGAAGCCAATTAAAACAACAACAATAGCAAGCAAAAAACAACAACAATTTCTTCGTTTCTATTTCGGTTTTTTTTTTTTTTCAATTAGCAACAAAAATAAATAAATAAATGCATAAGTGCAATCGCCGCGAACGTGTTAAAATATAAAAAATAAAAAAAACCAAGAACCAAGTAAATAAATAAAAATGAGTTTGAATATTTTGTCATGTGTAGAATTTTCTTTGTAAAAATTTCAAACTTTTTTCATGAGCATTTTTCTTTTTCTTTTTCATAATTCTATTTTATTTTGTGCTTTTCTTTTTTCCGGTAATACTTCCTGTTGTTTGACCCGATTATAGTTCAGAAAGGGAATATATATAATATATATGGTTGCTTTTATTATTTGTGAAGTTTATAATAGTAGAATATATATTTATATATTAATATTATATATGTTTAATATTTATTTAAATGCATCTAAGTAGTTTAATAATAATAATAATATTTATAGTGGAAACAACAAGTGAAATAGAATCTAAAATGAAATAAATATTATTATATATTATTTTATATAATATTATATATATATTTATGAACCTAATCGGTCAGAAAACACATAGAATAAAAATCAAAGTATTTAAATAAGATTTAACTTATATTTACAGTGTGAAAACAAGTGAAGAAGACCCTTAAATTAAATAAATTAATATGGTGTGGATAAATATACTACTATATATTCCTAGTTATCTAAAAATATATCGTATATTAATACTTATAAATATATAACGCATTGTGGAACAGTTGTTGTTTTGGAATTGCTATTGCAGTGGCTGTTACAGCAACAGGCGAGAGCGATAATTAATAATCTTGAGCCATATGTAGAGCGCCCATATATCCACATATATATATTCTTATATATATTAGAGATACACTCTAACAATTGCTTGTACTTTTCCATTTAATAATATATTCTTCTTTGATTTTTCAGTTTTAATCAAAATAAATCTCATCTGATTTGATAACTATACAAGTATATATATTTTTTTGTCGTGACTTCTTTGTGTGGTGTGCGTGCCCATTTTCTTTGTGAATGGAATACTATATATCCACTACGCGTATCTATACATATGTATACATCAGTTAAACAAATAATGCAAATAAAAACACATAAAACATATAAATAAAAAAAAAAAAATACAGTGAGTGTGTAATAATAATGAAAGAAACAACAAAAGGCAACAAAAGGCCATCAAATAGCAGCGAAAAATGAAAGGCGACGAGGAAAAGTTTAAATTTTAATTCAATAAAATTTAAAATTCGGCTTAAACCAGATAAAACCAAACCAAAAATAAAACGGGATAAGATTCTGGAAACAAGAAATACAAAACTACAAAATAAAACCAAGCAAATTGCAAAAAAAAACGAAACGAAACGAAATTAAAAAAAAAACGAACAAATTTTCGGGTGTTTATCATTTATTTATATGCTAATTTATTTTTACAATAATTTGGTATTAACCCACAAACCACAACAACAACAACAACAACAACAGCAGCAGCAACAAAAACAACATCGGGGTGAAAGATAAAACATCAGCAACAACAACAACAAAAAACAAACGATAAAAAACAACAAGCAAAAACAAGCATAAAAACAGAGCACGCGCATCGAATTTTGCTTTTGTTTTTTTTAATTTTTTCACCAGCGGATCTTCCTCTTCTTCTTCTCTTTTTTGGGATATAAAACAGCAAAAGTAAGTGGATTATAATACTAAAGTGTATTTTATAATTTCATTCGATCTCTTTGCGAAACTCGTTTCTGATTTTTGATTTCTGATTTTTGCCTTTTGATTTTTAATGCAAATTCAATTGAAGGCAGCAGCGAAATTTTTTACGACTCGCGGGGCGAATGCGGATTTTGTCCCGAAAAAGTAAATATATACATATGTACGATATATCTTGTGTTTCATGTATTTCCTTGCACACATTTTCCATTTGGGCCTAACCGCGATTTTGAGGATTTTCCGGGTGCACGCCCCGCGATGTTGGGTGCGTGTGTGTTGACCTTCTGACTTTGTGTGGGAAAACTACCATATAACGTATGTAAAGGTCTCCTTAATGATGTTTTCGGTATTTTCTGCCTTGGGAGGATCTTGAATATGGATCTAGGGTTATCCCTAGCTCAATAGGAATCAAATTCTGGCTTTGATTTGCTATATTTATAGCAAATTTTATAGCTTTAAATCATATATTTTATAGGGCGTTTAGTCCAGAAACATAGTAGAAAAACAGGTATACCTTAATATTGATTCTAAACTCTTTGAAATTTTAAACAAAAAAAGAAAAATTACTATTAGGTAAGACTCTCTAAGACTCTCTCTCGCTATAAATATTTAATTTCATAACAAAGTGAAATATGTAATTATTAAATAATAATAATACAGGCACCATGAATCATTCTTTTACTTTTTAATGGTAAAATAGATGTATAAAAGCTTATACTTAGTTAATAATTTCTTATAATTAGACAAGCTTTTGAGCCTTTATTTTCATTTCATAACAAAATGAAGCCTTGGACTATTAAGAAATATAAGAAAAACATAATAATAATACCCTGAATATACATTAATTATTCCTCTAAGTTTCCAACATAATTATAGTTAAAATTACACTTATCTGTTAGTTTATATTAATAATAATTTAATCACATTATCCATTTAAAAATCTAACTGTTTAAAATCTTTCAAAAAAAGAGTTTTGACCTCCATTCCCCGTTGCCTTATCAGTCGCCGTTGAATTTCAAAACATTTTGCAAAACGCGGCGAAGATCACGATCATGATTTATAGAGATGAGCAAATGCTAAGGGTAATTAAATAATAATAATGATGTCACTGCTAGTATGTTTATCAATGCCAAAAGCTGGCCAAGTGATCACTTCCGCTCCCTGAAAAATAATCAAATTAAATCAAAAGTGAGAACTGAAATCCAAAACGAAAAAACAAAAATGGGAAAACGAAAAACCCAAAACCAAAACCGAAACGGATCCCGCATGAAAGTGTAACCAAGTTAATTGCATTTAAGCGACTGTCCAAAAAAATGAGTTAAGTTTAGTGACAGCTGAGGGTGACATTCGAGGCGAGAATTCTACACTGATATTTTATTATATTTCAGTTTTGAACTCCATGGTTTTTCAGCATTCCCATTTACTGCTTTAGATCTCATTCTCTTTCTTTCTGTGTATTTTCATGCAAAGTCATTATCGGCATTAGAAAGTGTTACTGCCGCACGCAAATCACATTCCGGAGATGGAACTCTATTAGAGTTTTGGGGGAGATCTGTGAGAAATCTGTGAGAAATTCCATTACCCCGCCGCCGGAACGTGAAACGACAAGCGGAAAGAAATGGAGAACTAGTGAATCTATCACGAATTTATTACTATTACTATTATTTTTATTTTCGAGGCCCATGGCCCAGGGCTATATATATTGTAAGATTGATTCAGCTGCATCGGGGCAAAGCTATGGGCAAACATCATCCGGGGAATCCGCTGGCAGTACGTGCCTGGGACCCCAAAGAGCCAAAGAACCGAAAACCAAAGACCGAAACTCTCCGAGAGACCGGAGACGGCGACCGAAAAGCAAATACCAAAACCGATATACGACCTCGGTGAATGTTTGCACTGGAATTTTCCATTTTCCGGCCGCATTATATTCCCAGAGATCACGAATTCATATATATATAGTGGCCAGGATACATCGGCTTCTAGATATATATATTATTTATAGTATTTCTTGTGGCTTGAGTTCTTATTATTCACATTTTTTTTCGGCTCGTTTCCCATTCACGACTTTTCATTCATTTATTCACCTGTTTGAGCACGTTTGGGCGGCAATTGTGGCTAATAAGGTATACACGTTGGCTCTAACCTTTACTTCATGTGGCTCCCCTCCCCCTGCTACACCTCCCCACCAGCATTTCCCCCCACCCGCTTTTTCCAGCTCTTCTCGTGTGCAGCCTAGCGTTTCCCGCCATCTCTCCGGATCCCTCGCTGTCCCGCATGGTTATTTAACCATGAAGCTATGGCACGATGCGCGGGAGGAGAGTGGCAGTTAATCTGGAGGCCTTCGGGGAGAAGAGGGTTAAGGTAAAGTGGGGGTAGCAGGTGGGTGGAGGCAGCAGGATGACGTCGCTGAGTCATCATCGAAAAAGTCAAAAGCGTAGCACGCACCGCACTCACTCGCTCGCTCGCTCGCCTAAAATCAGCGAAGCGTCAAAGTGTCGACGAACAGGTGCCTCCGTTTGAAATGCGGGGCTTTATAGGGGTTAAGGCAGCAGGGGGGGAACCCCTCCGGGGGAGGGGAGCCATTCTGATTGTTACGCTTTTGTGGTTTCTGCCGATGCACAGAGCGAAAAGTAAGGCAGAGAGTCGAGTTGCTCATTGCGAAAATGTGAGTAATAAAATGGGGAATAAAGATGAAAAATGTAGATGAGCAAAGGAAATATTTTGCTATTGGTTTATTAATTGTTAGGAATTACTAAACCTATATTTTTTGTTTTATAAAATTAAATAGGAATATCTGAAATTATGACTCAAATTATAAAATGAAATAATAAAAGCTACACTTTGTTTCTATGCCAAGCAACCAAGTTCCCTTGCTTATTTGCAAGCTAAGTCTTCGGCACTTCTCTTTTATTTAATTACATATTTTTTCCAGTGTAATTTCTGTTGCTTCTGCTGGCGGCCAGCGGAAGCAGTAAACAGTTTGGAGATCGGCCTTTGGGGGCAGCTTCATAGGTCTAAAACCGTCTAATCGCCGCCGCTCCATCGGAACCTCATCGCAGGAACTGTAGCGGGAAAAAGTTGGAGGCAGGTGCACTGCCCCCATGTTGCTGCTGCTGCTGCTCCTCTTGCTGCTATTACAATGCGATTTTTTATTGTTCTTGTCCGTAGACACCGCTCGTAATTTCCATTACACGGCACGGCCGTTTGTCTTTCTTTATGACGACGGGTGATGCCACCTTCTTCCGCTTCGCGGAGGCACACACAGTGGCGGTAAAAGAAGGGAAATACAATTTAAATTAAAAGATAAAAGTATATGGTGCAGGGAAGAGCTAAGGAAATCTCTGGGCTTTGGGGGGTTACTATAGATATTTACTTGTAAATATTTACAAAATAAAAATAGCAGCATTTCGTTAATATTTCATTAATATTTCATTATAAAGTTTAAAGTACTACAGATTTTTTATTTCTAAGTAAAATATGCATTATAAACTACTGTATTTAATTGTTTTACTTTATTTATTATATATTGTGGTATAATAATTATAAAATAAAAAATCGTGACACAAATAGAGGTTTATTCATTCATCTTGTTAGGAAAATAACTAAATCCCTCAATAATCAAACTTTAAAGTATCATAAATTAAGAATGATATAAAATTTAATTTGTAATTTTACTTCTTAAGGCACTAAAACAACTTAAAATATATATCACTCATCTTTTAGTGCTATTTTCTTGGCCGCAACTGTCTCAGTCGTTTCAGTTGAATGCGTCGCGCAGCTACTTCCGCTTACAATTCTTTTTTATTACACTTTATTACACATTTTATATTCCGTTTTTTGTTTTTTCATTTTTTATTTCTACTCTGCTTCTCTGTCTCCCCGCTGAGTAATATTTTTTTCTGTATTTTTTGGCTTTGGTTTTTGGCTTAAATGATTTAATTATTCGCCCATGTGTGTGTGTGTGTGTGGGGAACAACCGCAAATTTCATAAACTAAAAGAAGGCCAAAGGTGGCAATTGCATAAAAATGGACAGAAAATTAAACGTTGTCAACCGCAAATGTGACAAGCACTTAATTTTCCTGTTTTTGGTAAAATGAGCGCCAAAAAAGGGAGAAGAGGAGGCATCAAGGGGTTAAGGGGCTGAAATGTGGACAGCATGAAAGTAGGGCTTTTTCTCTCCCTCACCAATTAACTTGTTGTTCAGGCGACAAAATTGCATCCAAAGACAAGTTATTAAATATTTAATTAAATATTTAAATATGTAAAAAATATTGTATTGTTAATATTAATTGCTTAAATAAATAAAATATACTTTTTTTTAGAACTTTAAATAATTTTTAAATTTGTTTTTAATATAATTTAATCCTTTTTAAAAGAACTTTAGTATTAACATTTATTTTAAGCTGTATTTTAATTTAAATCTCATCAGAAATCTTAATACTTCTCCGAAGCTGATTTTCTGCTGAATAAATATATATATTCACGATCCTGTATGCATATGAATCAGCCTGTCTCTCTTTGAGAGCAATTGCATCATAAGGTTTTTGTTTGCTTTTCTTGAGGGGGAAAAAAAATTAAAGAAGAAAGGCCTTCTTCTTGGGGCATTTATTTATTTATTTATCACTTGTGACTTTAGGTATTATGCATTTGGGGTTGTCATGATTCATTCGTTTTTCTCTCCACACTTTTCCGCGCCAGCTTTTCCCCTCCTTTTCCCCCTGACAATTTTGTGTGTAGTTTTTGTGTGTTGCACCTGCAACTGGATGCCTGTTTCAGCGCACTTCTCTTTTTTCCCCACCTAGTAGTTTTCCCTGGGCTTTTCGCTCCCTGTCCCGAATTTTCCCCCCACATTTTCCCCCCCACCCGCTGCCGGGTTTTATGTTTGGGCATGGCAAGTGTGAAAGCATATGTTTTGACAATGCTATCGTTGTGTCCCAGGCCCAAAAAGCCTAACATTCGGCGTAGCCGGGTTCTTTTTCCTCTCTTCTTCATTTTTTTTTTTTTTTGGCAGCGGATGTTGAATGTTGCACGTTGCAGGTTGCAGGTGGCAGACAGGAAAAACGTGGGGAAAAAGAAAGGGGCGCGGGACTAGGTTTTTCTGGGTGCTAAGGGAAATGCATAGCATTTTGGCGCGGCTCGTAAAATTAAAACGCGTGTTTTGCCGGCGCGATGTTACACAGAAAGTTGTATATTTTTATTAGAATTTTATAAATTAGTATAAGAAAATTGATTGCTTTTTAGGTACAATTTACAGTACAATCTTTACTGTGATCATTGTTAAAAAAGTATGTAGTTATTTATTTTTAATTATTGTCAATAATTAATAAACCTTTACACAAGAAATTTAAATTTCTTTTCTGTTCACTGTTCAACTCGTAGATGTGTTTAATAAACAGTTTAAATTCAATCACATATTTTTTCCAAGTGCATGTAGCTGATACTGCTGCGTTGTGGATGCTGCTGCAATTTCTATTGTTGCTGCTGCTGCTGCTGCTGCTGCTGCAAGTGCTGTTGGTCCGTTACAGCTGTTTGCGGTGGCCAGGCGATGTTTTCGGTTTGACAATTCTTGTTTGGCTTTTTGGCATTTTTATCCCACACACTCACATGCACACGCACATATTTTTCCCAATTTTTTTCTTATATTTTTTTTTATTGTCATTTTTTGTTGTTGCATGTTTTTGGCACTTTTTGCTGTGTTATTCCTTGTTTATGCGATGCATGTTGTTGCCGCAGTGTTGTTACGGTTGCCGCCACCGCTGTTGCAGTTGTTTATTATGCAGTATGTTTCCCTTTTGCCGCTCTCCCACTTTATGATACAGTAACAACAAACAATGTAAGCCAATGAGCTGATTACCAGGTTATTTTAAGGGGTATTTTAAGGGGTGTAAGTGTTAAAATCAAAAAAATATAGAGGTTAGAATCAAATAATTTAAGTACGGGTTTATTATATTTGATTTAGGATATTTGAAAGATACATAAACCTTAATTTGTGGCTTGCTAATATCTTAGAATTTTTTGAGCTTACTTTGGTTTATATTTAAAGAAATTGTATAAATTTTAAACCCTTTTTTGGAGCTGTATTCTCCCGGAATTTCTTTTTAAAAAGAATTTAAGTTCTTGAAAATTCTGTTTCCCAAATTAATGGTGCTACTTTTTGAAGACTAATTAAAAACACAAGGCTTTATATTTCTGACCGAAAAAGAGCCTGCCTTTCCTTGAATTATCAGGGAAATTAAGTGGAAATTTCTGTAGAACTTTCTTTCTGAATGCTCTTTGTGCTGCTGCTGATGCTGCTGCTATAAAGTATAAAGCATAAAGTGTTGTATCGCATGATCAATTACTTGGCCACATGACCGACTGACAGACAGCCAGAGCCACTGAACAATGGGGCACGAAACACGGACCCGAAACACGAAACACTTGCAACAGCAACTGCAACTGTGCATTGTATTGTATGCGCTGCCGCTGCTGTTGCTGCTGCTGCTGCTGCAATCATGTGAGAAATGTATTAAAATTGTTGCGACAGCGAAATGCAAGCAAGCAAATTGCCGGCAACACCCCCAGCTGGAATTCCCCTGGCTGGGGAAGGGGAAGGGGAAAGGGGAACGGCGAAGGGGCACCCATGGCGATGATGATGCCTCAATGCCAGAGAATGCGGCGCGGGGTCAAAGTTTGCTGCAGCTGCAACAGTTGTTGCTGTTGCTGCCGTTGCTGCTGTTGCTGCTTCTTGTTTGCTGTGTGTGGCATCTTCTGGAGCGGATTCCCATGAACCGAATGGCGCCCTCAGCAAGGGAGTCGTGTGACCACGAACGCTGACATGCTGACGCTGATGCACAAGAACCACTGGCAGAAAATGTGCTTTTATTTAGTTACAAAATATTTCTGAAATAGTAAAAAACTAAAAAAGAGATCTCTTCAAGCTGTATAAACTTTGAAAAATTTTTTGTAAGCTTAAAACAGTTTGAAGTTCACCTTAAATAAATACTTTTTCGCTCAGTGCTGCCGCCGCAGTTGTTAACTTTTGCGCTGTCAATGATTTTGTGGTCCGGAGCAATTGAATTGATGCTGCTGACTAAACAAGGCGCGAGGCGAACTCAAACTCAAACTCAAACTCAGACTCGGACTCAGACTCGGACTCGGACTCACCGAACTCACGGGTGGCCAAGAACCATATAGCCACCTAGCCACTGGCCAGTGGATCACGACCAGACCCTTCACGAACGTGAGATGGCAGATAAATCAGTGCTGCAATAGATGCCCTATTGTTACACTTGAAAAAATACACAAGTAAACTACAAGTGAAGAAGAGAACATTCTTAAAAAATGTAAAGGGGTCAAAAAAGGGAGAAAGTTTATTATTTATTTTGATTTTTATACCCTAATATAAGTCAGAAGCACAGAACAATCTGAAGGAATAAACTTTGAACCAATAAATCATATATATTCTTCATCAGCATCAACAGCCGAGTAGATCTAGCCCAAGAACAAATTTAAAACTTTTAAATTTAAAATTTACAATGCAGATTTAATAACCTAATAAAAACTAGGACAGATAAAAATGTATTTGTAGCTTAGTTATGATAGATTTTCATGATTGAATCATACAATCTTCGGTTTCTTTTTTGTTTAATTATAATTCCTTCTGTAAGCAAAAGTTTAAGGAACTTCACTCGTATTGCACTTTTAAAAGCACATAAATGATCTGATCAAAACAATTTACTTTTACTATATATAAAATTTATAATAATTTAAAGTTTATATAATTATTTCTTGCAAATAAATTCCGCAAACTTTTTCTCCAAGTGCCAAAACCTAAAAATCTTTGCTGGGCTAATGAGCGAGAGCGAGAGGCAGTCGTTTCGTTTTCCCAGCTGCAACATGTTGCTGGCGGATACACGGCAGCAGCAGCAGCAACAGCAGCAACAGCAACAGCAGCAGCAGCAACAGCAACTTCAGCAGCAGCAACAACATTGATAAGCTCAGACATAGAAAGTTTATTGACTTTAAGGAACCAAACGAAGAGCAAATGAAAAAATACAAAAATAGAGGGGATCGAAAACAAAAAGCCACGACGACGGTGGCGAGGGATTGGACTTTGTCTAATCGAAATTGAAACGCAAATCAGTCTAAGCACAGCGAAAAGAGGTTTCGATACCTCTTTCAAGAGGTGGGAAAAACATTATTCAAGAAGGAAAGAATATTAAGATAGAACTAGGAAACATCTGCGGCAATTTATTTCTACCAAGTTTATTTAAAATCTTATCTTTAATCTTTGAATAATATTTCCCAGTGCTACAGAGTAATTAATGCACTTTTCGCAATATATATAATACAAAGGCTTTGTGTTTTCGACTGTCGCTGACATCGGTTTATTCTATAGGCCACAGGCTATAGGCTATAGGCTATAGGCTATAGGCTATATTCTATAGTCTGCAGATATGGAGAACGATGACAGTGACGATGATGACAGCCAGCCAGTCAGCTGATGATGAAGATGCTGATGATGGAGGCTGAGGCTGTCATTGTCAGGCGAAATTAATTGAGCTTTAATCGTGTCTTGGTCGCTTTTCGTGTTTAAAAACTCTGTGTTTTGCAATTGACAGAAGTCAAGAGGCACGAACAAATATTTTTAATAAATATTTCCAAGAGATTTATGCTTTATAGTTTGGAAAGAAAAGCAGAAGAGAATTATATTGATAAAATAAAGTTCAAGCAAGTTCTGTTATTTTTCGATTGTTTTTATAGCCAGCACAAATTCTGGCAAATTAATATGTGTTTATAGAAGTTCTTAGATCATCAATAATATAATTTCGCCTCATAAAAAAACCCCCTACCGTTCAATCACTTGGCTTTTAGTAGCTGAATGCAAATTCGCTTGCCGTCATCTTAATTTTAGCCACACTTCCCCGATACCCCCCTTTGCCCTTTCTCTATACCCGGGAATTTTTGTGGTCGTTGAAGTTTTCATTGTTCATAAATTTTAACTGACTTATAATGATAATCATTTATATGTCTTCGTCGCCAACAACTCGTCGCGATTGTCGTCGTCGTCGTTCGTTGGCTGTTATTGCAGTTGTTTTATTGCCCCAAGAAGAAGATGATGGGGATAAAAAGAAGTAACAAAAATTTGCGTTTAATTTAAGCTTCAGCTTAAAAAAAAAAAAGAAAAACAAAACACAAAAAAAGAAACGAGAAGGTTCACATAAAAATTAATAACAAGCAGCGCGAGTCAGTCTGTCGATTGCAACAGGCGCTAATTTGATTTCTTGGCGGCGCCACAGCAACTTGCAATATTGCAGCAATTGTGCCGGGTTTTTTCTTATTTTGTCTTATTTTTTGTATATTTTTTGTTTCTGTCTTGTACGGCTCTCTGTTGTTTTTTACTCACTTACATTTTTGACATTTAAACTTGTTTTTTTTTTTTTTGGCACTTCTCACTCGTCGCTTTTATTTCTTTTTTTTTAACTGCCTTGATTTGCTCTTCTCGCTTTCTGGCTTTCTTGATTGCTCGCTGGACAAGTTTTCACCCGGAGACGGGCCTCGTCCGGCGTCCGGCGTCCGGGGCCCTAGCCCAGCCACGCCCCCACGGACAGCCCCCTGAGCTCCATTAGCAAAACACGAACTTGAATGTCTAGTCTGGGCGACATAGAAAATTTCGTGCCTCAATGCAAATTTGTGTTCATTTATTGGTAGCCGCTTATATAAGCCATTTATTATATTGTGCTGGGAAGCTGCTATACACTGGCAAAAAACTATGACATTTTCGAAACAAGAACCCAAAGGGAACAATTATTTATGAGCTAAACTAATGATTTTGAAGCGTAGAAAAAGTAATTATTAAATAATATAGAACAAAATGTGTTTATATTTTATAAATAACAAAATCTAAGCTTAAGATAATGCATGTTCTGGTCCCGTATCTGTAGGATACACTGAGGAAACTCTTATGACATTTAAAAGAAAAAGAAATTAAAAGGAAATCGTAAATTATAAAATATTTAAAGGTCTGTAATTGAAAATAAAAAGAGGCAATAATAAAATATATAAAAGTAAATTTGTCTAGATATTATTAACAAAAGAAAGTACATCAAAAAGCTAAAAATACACTTTTTTGCATCTGTAGGATAAACAATATCTTTACTTTAGAAGGCAGCCTAAAATGCGCTCCTTGAAAATCGAAATGTCAAAGTTGTTTGATTTTCAAATCAGCAGCGGCAGCAAAGCGTGCTATCAGATACATCTGATGTGTCTGGGATTGAAATAGACACATGGCATTGCGTGAGGGTTAAAGCTCCGCGCCGAGGGGGGTTAAGGCAGGGGGGCTGATTGGGGTTCGTTCGCTCATCGATGCGTAGAATTAAACTGTCAAATTCAACAAATAACTGGATTTGTAACACTGAAATGTTCGAGCAAGGCATAGGAATAGAACGGAAAAACAGCAAGAGAAAAGGGAATAAAGAACAGAGAAATAAGAGAACAGAGAACAGAAAATAGAGGAAAGCGAAAACGATGATTTAAGGGGGATTCCCCCGGGGTGTGCTCTATTGCCACCGAAATGTCTAAATCAATTAATTCGAATTTAAGATGGATCTACGAAGGCTTTAATTTGAAATACTTTAAGAGTTTTTTTTATTCCACCGAACACGACTAGATCGACGCGGCTATTGATGCTGCTCATAAATATATATGATTTATAGGGTCGGAAATGTATAAAAAATGAACAAAGACTTAATTCCAACATCTAATATTTTAAAAGTTTAAAATTATATACAAAATATATTTTACTTACGTTTAAATATATACAAAATGTATTCTATTTATTTTTAAATATATATAAACTATATTTTTAGAAGAGCAAGGTTTTAAATGATATTTACATGGCTTTATATTAAAAAACAAACAAAATGCATAATTCATTTTCCGGAAAATCAAGTCATTGTCACCGAAAATAATTAATTATGAATCCTTCATAAACTTTCCCAAAGCAAGAGTAGTTCTCTTCTAAGCAAATGAAATGTAATCAAATAATTTGCTTATCGTTTGTCCGGATGTTGTGAACATTTTTCGAAACAAAAAGCACACAAAAAGAAACTAAAATCCATGGAATTTATAGTCAAGGTCGCGATTTGTTTTAGTGCGCCATTTGCTGGGCTGAGGCGATATTCCCGAATTTCCGCTGTCGTCTTCCAGTATTTAATATATTTCTTCTTTAATTATTTTTCTAGGTTTATTCCAATTTATTTATCACACTCGTAAGCTTTAATTGTATTTTTTCTCGTTTTCAGAATTTACCCAAAATAAGAACCATTGAAAAATCCACACAAAAGACCAGCCACAACCTGAAACCAGCAGAAATTCAACCAAAAGGAAAGAGCATTTTACATCCTGTTCTGAAGATTGTCGCCGAGATTGGAAAGCATTTTTTGCCACTGCATTTTGTCATCTATATATTATATATATTTGGCTTTATGTGGCCTGATTTGGGGTGAGTACCTCTGCTTTTATATATATTACAAAAGGGATAAAGAGCAGTGAGTTCCTGCCTTTGTTTCGGGTCAGTTCATAGATAGTCATAGTCATAGTCATAGTCAGTTCATTTTTAAAAAATACTCTCACCGGGAGTAGAGTGTGACTGATTTTAAGGGCTAACAAATATTATAAATAAAGAATAACTCTCAGCTTTTGAATGTATTAAACTCTTAACTTTTTAATTATATGTTTAGAGTTGAAAGCATTTATTAAATTAAATTATTGTCATTTTTGTATTTTCAACATCCTTTTAATATTTTAAAGACCCAACACTCTCCATGCTTAATACAAAATAAATACTTTACCCAACAAATTTACAAATTAGCTTAGTGTATTTGAAAAACTGTCCGATTTTCCATCGATTTTCCTTGCATATTTCGCAGCTGATAAATTTCGTGCCATAAATCGCGAAAAGGGAACAGTTTCGCGGGGGCGTTGACAAGTTTTTACACCCAACAACACCCACTCTTCCGCTCGCTTTTCGCTTCGGCCTTTTTCTCATTTTCGCACTTTTCCATCTCGTTTTTCTCGCTTTCTGGTTTTCTTTCGTTTTCCCCGCTGGTTTTCCCTCTGTTTTAGTTGATTAAACACAACTGTTTACGCTTGCTTATTGCCGCCGTCGCTGCTGAAAGTGCATTTTTATGGCACATTTTGTTGTAAAACACCGCTTCGGGTGTGGGTATTAATGGGATTGTTTTTTATATTTATTTTTTTTTTCTTTTATTTCGGGTGTATTTTTTAGGGGAAGGGAGGGGAGGGAGAGAGGGGCACAGAAAGAGGAGCACTTCCGACCCGATTAAGAGTCGATAACTGAATGTTTAACATTTGCCCCGATTTATTTATTGCAATATTTTCAATTACAGAATTTCAAGGGGGGTAAATGGAAACAAATTTCTATATTTGTGGATTTATTTATTTAACATTTTTACAAATATTTATTTGTGAAAGAGAGAATAAGGTAATTTATAAAGAGCTTAAATATTTAGCAGCTTCAAAACTCAAAATAAATTTATATTCAACTGATAAAATAAATAATAAATAAAACAGTAAGCTTAGAAATGAATTTCTGTATTTAGAAAAATATTTCTATGACTGTGTTTATTTACAGATGTATATGAAAGTTGAAAAATATTTATTTATAAAAGAAAGAATATTTTTCTTTTATATTTCGTTATATTTATTTAATTATTAAATTGCTTACAAGAATAACACTGAAAATAAATTAATAATTAGCTGGGAATATGCTTAATTAATTATTCGTAAATCGCAGTAATTAAAATACACTCTCCAACAAAGAGAGAGTATTGCCCTGCTCACTCACTGCTATTATTATTATTATTATTTTTGTATTCTTTATTTTTGCTGGGCTTCTTTATCACAAGGCCCATAAATTATGGCAGCTCCGAAATGTTGGGATGCGCATAAATATTGCACTGTTACCGCACATTGAATAAAAGTTACAAAATCCAAATTAATGAACTCGTTCCTCGATTTGGCAAGCCTCGTCGTCCGTTCGTGTTGGTTCAATAACATTTCAATTGCGTTGACATAATTTTAATTAAAATAAAATCGAAAACAAGAGGCGGCAGCACAACACACAATGAATTTAAAGAGCTGCTGACTCCGGTGAAAAAATAACTGCTAACGGGGTTAACCCGCCACAAAAAAAAAAATAAAATAAAATACAAAAAAGAGAATAAAAAAGCGCAGCTTAAATGTTGCCAGGGGGTCGTCGCTGCGATTAACATGGGAATTGCACTTGCCAGGGCTGCATGGCTAATTTGAACAGATTTTTTGTTGGGTTTCTTTCTTTTTTTTGTGGCCTGAAGCACCCAGAGATCGGCGGAATTAATGCCAAACACGCTGGCACGCACTCACGGCTATATAGAACGCATCACTTGCGCCTCGATTTCGATTCCAACCCGGAAGCGATAGCAGCCGACGACGATAACTGACTCTCCACATGCTCCGAAAGTCCAATGAATTAAATATAATAATAATAAATAAGAAATAATAACAAGAGTAGCGGAGAAAAAGCGAAGATCATCGCGCTGCCTTGCTCTTGAGAAAAGATTATGCGGCGCTGGCTTGGCGAATTTTCACAGATTCAGCGGAAAGTTTAGTCATTAACTTGTGTTTTTTATTGTTATTAATATTTTTTTTATCATAATAAAAGCAAGTTGTAGCAAAATACTATAAAAATTAAAAAGCTTTAGGTGAATTTCTGCCTTGCGTTTTTATTATTTAAAACGTTCTGAAGACTTGAACATATTCCAGAATTTTTCTACTATTTTAAAAGAAAGAAGGAAAATAAAAAGAAAAACCTTGTAAAATATAAGTGGAGAATTCTAAGGAGCACCTCAGGTTCTGTGCACCTCTCTCTCTCTCTTTTTTAATGACTTTTCAAAATCTACAATAAATAGAAAATTATAAAAAGGGAATCTAAAAAAATTCTAAAAAGCCCAAACAAGGTCAAGGGCTAATCCACAAAGAATATGTCTCCGATAAAAGAGCCATAAAATAACCATTCTGTTTCCGTACTTTGAGTCTGCTCAAGCACCCAATTATGGCATTCATATATCTAACTATGTCACTGTGTCAGCTCATTTGGGTTAAACCAAACACTAAACATTTGTAAGATGTGTTTATGGGAAAGCCGAAACAAAGCAGTGATAAGATTTTAACGAGCCAAAGATATGGCTATATGCATGAAAGTATCTGTTAAATCCACTGCGAACAGCCATTAAAGGAATCTCGCTTCATGTATCATCAATTTCAGCGCCGGGTCAAGTCGACTTAATGCAATAACAATACAAATTATTTATCAATTAAGCTGTTGCATTTAATTTAATTCAATTCACTGCCACCTACAGTTCACGGAATATATATACACACGAAATATATATATATCTCTGACAAAATTTATGCGAAAAGTTCAACTGCGTTCAGAATGTCAATAATTCGAGGTTGTTGTTCGATTCGATTCGAATCGGTTCTCTGCTCTGTTATCAGACGACGGCGACTGGTGTATTTTTGAGAACTGTCTCATGAATTTTGCATGCGACAATTTATTTATTTATTGATTTACTTGGGCATGCCAACCGCGAAAATGGCCACTAGATGCGTAGGAATATATATCTTGTAGTAGCATTGTTTTTCACACACACAACGATGAGTTCCACTGTCCATTTCCATTCCCATTTCCATACTGATACCGATTCCCAGTCCCACACTCCCATTCCCCTCCTGTGACGCCAAAAACGTGTCAAAGGTGTTGGCAATTTTGCAGTCAATTGGCATTAATTGAGTGTGAACACAAAAATATTTTTGTAAATTGCCAAAGGGGGCCGTCGCGGCGACCTCTTGGGGGTTTGCCCACTGATGTCATGTCCCCGTTGCCGCTGCATTTTCTGTATTTTCTGCATTTTCTGCATTTTGTGCAGTCTGCCAAACGGTCACCGCAAATGCGCCGCGCAATATGCAAATTGATTTGCCGGACAATTCATTTGAAAATGCGCTGCATAAGCCGCAAAGCTGCAGCCCGCAAAACACCAAAAAACACAAAATACAAAATCCGAAATGCCAAAAATACGGGAAACGAAAAACAAAGTTTGAAATAAAATAGAACAAAGCCAGGGGACAAAATGTGAGAGAGATGCAAATTGTTGACAAATTAAATGGGATTCTTGGTCATATTTTCATCAATTATTAATTAACTTGTATTAAATCAAGGATATTATATTTGATTCGGGTTATTTACTGGGGGTAAACCCCTTTTTTGTCTTTTTAATTTATGTTTTTTCTATTAATCACTGTGTTCCATTGTCAGTTTTATGGGTAATGTGTTGCTTCTATAAAGGGATACTTTTCTTGAGAAAATAAACCTGCAGACAACTTGTTATGCCCTTTAAGAAGTTTAAGAAATATTTAAAAAATTCGGGATTATTTATTAGTAGAGCTTTATTTATTTCACAACCCTTTCTTCAGGAAATATATATAAACTCAACTTAAATAATAGTAAATCCAAAAAAATTTATTTTCTTATTTTACCCAATCGAATAATCATAAATCTTAAACTTCTCATTAAATGCAATCTCCTAATTTATTACCCTCTTAGTATTTATTTAAGGGAGTATTTAATATATCCCTTTTCTGAAATTTAATTAACTCAAATCTCATGATTAATTCTCCTAAAAAATATTTAATGCAATATTTAAATTATTATTGTTCATTCAAATGGAATTTACATTAAATTAAGTCGTCTAATGAATCTCTTCAAATAAATATTGCATTTCAGATAAAATATCATAAATCTCTTATGTTATTTTCCCTGAAAAGTAATCACCCAATTTATTCCTTAAAAAGTAAATACATTTCACTTGCAAAAATATTAATTAAGCCTCTTGCTGCAACACTTGTATAAATTCAATTAAATTACATATTAAATAACAACAACAAAAAATAATAATAATAAGATGCATTATTAAAAACAAGCTCTCCAGGGACCGGTTCGAAGTCGCTTGATGGTGATAACCTTTTCGAAGCTGTCGTAAAAATTCTTGTGTATTTTTTTGGGAATTGTGAATTTTGAAGCCACCTTTGCCACTTTCTCGGCTGCGCAATTAGTGAATAAATATTCAAAAATGGTATCGAACCAGCACTGGCATTTCGAAATCTGTTTTCCAATTCAGCTCACATTTGGCCAGTTAATTTGGCAATTTTTCTATGTTTACACGACGACGACGGGGCTAACGAAAAAACCAAATACAAAATATAAAAACCAAACTGAACTGAACTGAAAATCGAACAATGAAATATGGCACAAATAAAGGTTTGGCCTTGAATTCTGCGCTGCGCTACATACGAGCAAAAAATAAATAATAAACAATTGTTTTCTCTTTTTCCCTGCCTTTCCATTTGATATCTGATTTCTGTTGAGTGTTGACTCCCCTTGGCAGGTCTTTGGGGTTACATAAAAAAGTCGGAGACTCGGCAAGACTCTGGCCAAACAATTGCTGAAAAACTGCAAACTGAAAACCTGAAACCTAATTTAATTCCATTTGGGATTATCGCTCGGTGCAGTGCACCCAGTTACAGTTTGCATTTCCATTTCCACATTCCCATTCCCCATTTCAATCGATTGGCAATCGTTTGCATATTTCATAATGCCATTTCGAAGGCTGTTTCAATTAGCTAATTTTGAGGCATACACATATGGGTCTAGTATATATTATATTATATATATATACCTGTGCTGGTTCGGGTTGTGAATATTCCCCCCGCGTCATTTCCTGGTCGGTGGCTGCTAAAAGGGCCTGCTTTCAATTTTAATGTGTTTAATTAGTGGGCATTTATGGAATATAATGCAGCTAGAAATATGGTTTATAATTTATTTAGCATGATTGCCAGGATCCAATATGTCTTCTAAAAGAGCTGCTCATACTCCCAAGACCCTGAAATATATGGTAAAAGTCTCTATATATGAGCCAGTAAAGAGAATGGCTTGGGTTTTGAGTACTAATTGGTCTGGTCTGCTGGGGTCTGCTTTGGTCTCCGACATTCGTCACACTATAAACACATATTGATAACTATAAAGACTGATGATTGATTCCGCTGTCATTGAAGGTTCAAAACTCAGCACTCGCTTTAATTTGTGGCGACAATTCGGAGACAAGGAAGCCCATTGTTCTGACACAGTGGTAGTTGTAGGTTGCAGCCACACAGACTCGCCGAGGGACATGCAATGTCAATGACAAGTCACCGCCTGACCTTAGTCACGTTTTTTGGGGGTGTGGTAACCCTTTTTCTGGGTAATTTCGGGTGACTGAGAGATGTATTTTCGAGTATCCCCAGCGGACGATCCTAACCCTAGACTAATCTCATGGAACTTGGGAATTTTACAGGCCAGAGCTGAGCCTAAAGATTTTTTCGTTGTCTGTGGAGGGTTAAGAACTGAGCAGAAAGAGGTTTTACATAAAGAAATAATTAAATTATATCAGGAGTATATTTTACTGTGCATATTCCCTGCAGTTTGTCTTCAAATTTTTACCCAATTCAAGTCACTTTCATTCCTGGAAAATCTCTAAGAACCCACAAGGAACATGTGCTTTTCATTGCTTTTCATTTTTCTGTGAGCTGTGCAAGTGCCTTTATGCCATAAACTGATGGGATTATAAACAACAGAGATATATTAGCCTCTGCAGATCTTTGATCAAAGCGAAAATAAAGGTACTCAGATTGCGAGGAAAATATTAAGCAAGAGTTGAGATGTTCAGGCTGGTATTTATATGTATTTTATTTTTATTTATAATAATAAGCTTAGTGGGTTGTATAAATAAATAAATTGGTAACTTATTATTTATTTATTATAAGCTAAAAATAACAAAAACATAATTTATATAGATAAATAAATAAGAAACCAGATTTTCAAATTACCTTTTAGGTAGCCTCCCATCTTGAAATTAAAGTTCTTAAATAACTAAAAGGAAACTTATTTAAAACCCTCAGATCTACCTTAGTGTGTTATGTACCCTCCACTTTCCTTGTAGAATCTTTAAGGTATCTGTGTTTGCTTCCAGCATTCCCCAGAATAAATAACCAACTGTGGCAGGTTTGTTTTTCGCAGTGTAATGTTTGTTTCGCATGCACTTGTTGCTGCTGCTGGTGTTTGCAGTTTCTCTCTCTCTCTCTCTCTGTATGGCTCGATGTTTGCCCATTGTCAGACTATAGCAATCTATATCTATAGCGGCATCTGTATCTGCTTCTGTATCAGTATCTGTATCAGTATCTGTATCTGTATCCGAAATTGTTTGCCCATCCATTGAATTTTGCCAGACAGACAATGGCCTGTCGCTAATGCCAGAGTCTCTTATTTGTTTTCGTTTTTGATAAGCCACAGCCTGCTGTTCAATCTGGCATATCATATATAGGTAAAGTATATACATATCTAGTGATATCTATAGGGAATGTAGGGTTTCTTGGCTGATCTTGTAATTGTAGCTCAGGGAGAAGACATTGCCTCGGCGGCATTGGCGGCGTTAATTGAATTGCAAACAGCGGTTTGCCTCACTTTTATTTGTGGTGCCAAAGCGAAAGCTTGGCGATTATTGTAGCCTCTCCTCTCCGGCTTGTTGTATTTTTTTATTTTGTATTTATTTCTTCACTTTCGAGAATCCCAAGTGCTGCCAAGAGAGATTGCTTGATTGGATATGGCCATATATATATATATCTCTATGCTTTTGGGGTGCTCGGTATTGACCTAGGTTGCGGCTTTGTTTGCCGCGTTTCTTATGCCTGATTTTCGCACAGAAGTAATGCCATGAAATGGAATATCGACGAAAGCAGGTCAAACATTGATTGATGGTCGATGGTTGTCTTAATAAGAAGTATTTATAATTTATAAATGTATATTTCATTCATAAAATGAGCTATCTTTTGTTTTACAACCAGTTGAAAGGAGGGAAAACTTTTCAAGCAATTCAAATTTTTTTAAAATATAGTCTGATTTTCGGAATGAGAAATATATAAATATATTTAATTCATACAACAAGACTTTCTCCAGAAATATTTCCTTAAGGAATATATTTTTTTCTTGGCATTATTTTGATATTATCGTCATTATTTTCAACACGATACCAATTTAGTGTTGCCTCCTCCCTTATCTATTTATTCCCTTATTTATTTATTTATTTCTTATTCCTATTTATTTGTTTTTTATTTTAAATATTAAACTCATTATTATTTTATTTGGTTTGCTCTTCTCATATATATTTCAAATAACAACCATAAAAACCTTATTGTTAAGAGTCAGGTGCTCAAGTGCTTGAAATTCAATCGAAGCTCTGATTAAAACACACTTTCAATTCAGCTAACTCATTGCTACTGATTGCTTATGATTTATCCACATTTTGTTTATTTAATTAACCCATTCATCTTGGTTTTCTTTAGTTTCTAATATAAATATTAAATTAAGTCAACTCTGGTCAGTCTTATTGCATTTCGCAGCTCGTAGCTCGCTTGCCCTTCTCAAGCGATGCAACTCTTGTTTATTATGACATTTACCTTGGTTGCAACGTTATCAGGAACTCGCCTTGGCCAGAAAGAAAAAAAACACAAAA
>JAEIHY010017004.1:0-29568 GCA_018904565.1 Drosophila tsacasi | reverse complement strand
TCTAGGAAACTCAGGAAACTAGTTTTGCTTAGCAAGCCTTGGAGTCTATCGAACCAATTGTCAAAATTGATAAGTCCTCTTAAGCCGATGATAGGACAGACTTTTCCAATTCAATTATATATCTCCTTGTATTTTTTATGCATTGAAATACATGGAGTAAGCACCTAGCTAACTCACCTACATAGTTAAGCATTGTATTTTTTGTTTATTACTAGTTAAGCTCTTTTCATTGAAGAATATCTAAGAAGTGTCTTGGTAAAAATTAAAATTGATTTATTTTAGTGAGAAGTTTTCAAATGCAGTGAAGGAGTCATATCCCACCCTATAAATCATATATATTCTTGATCAGCATCGACAGCCGAGTCGATCTAGACATTTCTGGAAGAAAACACAAATTTTAAATTTGTTTTTCGATATTTTTAAGGGTTTAATTGTTAAAACAATGTATTTTTAGCTAAGTTATTATATTTTTAAGCTTTGATTCGCCCAAAATGTTGGTGGATATATTTTAATTTATATTTTTTATTAGTTAGTTTTTTTGAAACTTATTTATTATTATTTTTTTTTTTATTTTAGGTAAATAATATAATTGCAATTAAAACCAAAACTAAATTTATTTGTAGATCGTGGATCCTGCGAGTTTATTGAAAGTGGAACTGATCTCTCTCTCTCTCTCTTTCGCCTCTCTTTAATAAGCCAAAACATAGCCACCTTCCAATACCGCTGAGCGACCTCTCTCGGTGGCCATTGGAAATCACTTCCTTCAACGTCGCCGAGCAAAACGGACGAAAAATGAGAAAAATAAGAAGAAAACTATCTAAATCTCTCTCAAACAAATTTATGAAAAGTGCGGAAAATCGAAGAGCTCCTGATTTGTTGTGTGTGTAAAGTGTAAAAGTTCGTGTAAAGTTGGGGCAAGGAAAACCCCAAAACAGAAACCGGGCCGCTGTTGTTTTTCTCTCTTTTATTTTTGGAAATTTTGTTGTTTTTTTAAATGTGCAAGTGAAGATAAAGAATATCAAATGAAATGTGCGTGTTAGTGTCGTCAATTATGTTATATAACAATTATAAATGGAAACAAGAGAGAGATTTAGTAAAGAAACTGTTAATAATTAATAAATAATTCTAATTCGCCGTTTGGATCTCCTCCTACAACAATGTACGCGGGTGAGTGAGCCAAAACGATTTTCCTTTTTCTATTATCCTATTCTTTCTTCTTCTTCGCGCACGCACTTTTTTTCTTCTCTTGTTCTAGTACCGTTACTGGCTCTGTTTGCTCTCTTACTGGAAAGTGGAACCTAAAAGCGGGAGGATGCGATCCACTCTTTTGTTAAATTTTGTATTTGGAAAGTTGGCTTTGAAACCTTTTTTTTAATTTGTAAATTTGTGAATTTGTGTAAATTTGTTAATTAAACAAAATTGTAAAAAATGCAAGCGAAACTAAATGAAAGTCAACTTATAAATTATCAACTTCAAGCCTTATTTTATTATGAATTGCTATTAATAGTATTACTGCACCCTTTAATTTGAGATATATTTGTTTTATACGATTTTAGAAGAAAGTTTCGATTAAAATATAATTATTATATCAAATGCATAAATGTTTTATATATCTCCTTTTAGTTCTTACTTTCCTTTTACCAAAATGGATCGATCCTTAAGGATATAATTAAAAACTAGATTTAAAGCTTCCTTTCATATTTATTTTGGTGTTTTTTGCGGGTTTTGGTATTTAAAAAATGCAGTCTCTCAGTAAATAAATATTTGTAGTTTTTATTTCATTTTATTCATAAAGCTTCGTTATTTTGTTGGTGTCAGAATTTCAGCCGAAAGGACAATGTCTGGTGTTTATAATTACCTATTATATATTACCCTTTTTACAATGCCATATGTTCAACCGCAGTTGTTTTTTGTATTAATTTTCCTTTTTGTATAATTTGTTGTATTGTTTTTTTATGTTTTTTTAATGTTTTTTTGTGCGATGCGTAAATCAAATGCTGATTAAGTGCGACTTTTCGCGCATAAATTAAATCAGAATTATTGGGCGACAGCAAGAAGCAGCGTTTGTCAGCGCCCACGCTGTGTGGTTTGGGCCATTGCGAATTGGTTACGGCCAGGCCAATTCGGACCAATTCGTTGCCATGGCATCCGAAAGGATGCCGCAGGCCATGAGGGTGGGGCAAGGATCGGAGGAGGGGAGGAGTGGAGGCTTCATTATAGCCAGTAAATGTCACTGTGTGCGTAAGCCGGATTGGCGTTGCCTGCTTTCGGGCGCAGGAAAAGCGTTTCATTTTTTAAATATATTTTTAAAGCTTGTTTTACTTAATATTTAACTTTATATTATTTTTAATTTTAATGTATAACCTTTACATTTTTTCTTTATTATTATCTTATTATTGTTTATTAAATAAGTACCCGCAAAATATGCTTATGAGTTAACCTGTTAATAATAATAATTTTCCCATATCAAATGTTATATATAGTGTAGCCACCGATCTGATCGATTTCTCTCACTAATTCTTATAATTTGCATTCGCTTTATTTTTGGCGTTTTTGTTGCAGGTTCATTTTTGATTTTGTGCTGCGTGATTTTCAATCGGTGGCGGTGCAACATGGCGTATGCTTATCAAATTAACGAATTACCCGCCTCTACAATGGGTTCCTTCCTCTCGCTCTTTCTCCCTCCCCCTCCCCGGCGAGGTTTCCCAATTTCCCGATTTCCCGGAGCCTATGCGGTTGCAATAAATGATAATCGTGCCCGGGACCCGGGTAAACCCCCACTTTAATGTGGGGGAGGAGAGCCCTTGTCGCTTCCTTTTTGATGGTCGCTGCGGCTGCGTTGACCAAAAGTCGTAAATTCCGTTGTTGCCATTTGCCGCAGAAAAACAGCAGAGGGGGTGGGTGGGCAGCTTCTGCTGTGGGTGGGCGGGGTCGGTTGTCGGGGTTTGGTGGCAGCAACAATGCAAACAATGCCACAAATGCACAAAATACCCTTTCCAACCGCCCAGCGACCAGCGACGTCGTCGTCGTCCACCGCTCAACGTTCGACATAATTAAAAGCGTGCGCCGTTTACGCAATTAATGAACTCTCGCCAAATTAGGCTGCGGCAGAGCGCAGACAAGCAAAATGGCCAGGACACAGAGACACAGGACGCAGGACACAGGACACAGAGACACAGGCAGTGGCAGGAATGATGGGAAGGAAGGGAGCGGCAGGCAGTCCACAAGTACACGTGAAGAAAATTAAAATCTATGTGAGGTGCTGCTTATTACCTTAATTTCATATCAATTCCAGTTAAGAACTAATGACAGTTCCCAAGAAAATAATATGTTTCTGTTATATGTTAATATATTATCTGAGGTACTAATTTTTTATGTGAGGTTTTCTTTGAGGTTTTATTAATTGATAAGAGCTGTGTTATCCAATTGTGACAACTTAATCTAATCTGTGTATAATATAGGTCAATAATTGTGTTATCGGGGAGTATAAGTATTAATATTACATAATTTGTATTATTGATCTTGTTATTTCTGATGTCAAACCCCTGTCTAGAAGGTGTTTCTTGTGACTTCTTCTAACCCTAGTGTTGTGATTTGCAGATTATAACCTATTTCCTAGGCAGTTGGGATACAATTGTTGAGGTACCAAGTTCAGTGTTTTGAAATTGTAATCTATGTATTTTATTATTTAATCTATGTACAATTTTGTATCTTAATTTTTGGACACACTTTGAATGGTTTTAAAAACTCCACTGATTTTCTACCTTTACATTAGATTGATTTTTCCTTTAACTTTAACTTTAGCTATCTGTAGTATTTTTGAAATAATTTATTATTTTCCCTTAAACCCGTTAATTTTCTATTTGTTATTAAAAATTCAAAGATTTTGCATCCTATTTCGTGAAAAATATCTACCGGAATGTATATATTGATTTTTATAATTTATTAAAAATTCTATTAATTTTTAATAATTAAATAATTCCTATTTTGTAATCAAAAATTATAATTTTAACATTTTTTAAGTGAAAAATAGGTACTGAAATTTGTAATTTAATCATTTATACAATTTTTAAATAATTGTTTATAATTTGTAACATTTTCAAATATTCTTTCATAATTTTTAAAATTTTCAAATTAGTTTTCATAGTTTTTAAAATGTTTAAATAATTTCCTTAACGTAATTCGTTCTATTAATAGAAAAGCCATTGAAATTCATAATTACTTAATAATTAAATATCATTAAAAAGGTCGCTATAAAATGTAAAATGATTTAAAACCGCATACGATTTATTTGATGTTTAAAATGTTTCCCCTGCTATGAATTAGGAAATTGTTCACTGGATGTAATTTTCCAAAATGTAATTAAATTAAAAGTAAAACAGAACATTCATTAAAGCCGCAATAGTCTGTTTTATCTGCTGCTGTTTTTCTCTCTGTGGACAAACGCACTCACACAAAGACACTGGGCTTGTGGTTTCCGCGGTCGACGCGGGCGATGGCAATGGAGCTGCAAAAACCGCGCGCCGCTTTTTGCCGCATTGCAGGAGGCGAACCTTTGTTGCACAAAATGTGAGGCGGCCAGGAGGCCACGGGGGGTTTTTTCGACGACGTTCCCGGCAAAAGCCAAAGGGGCTACGAGGCGGGGGGGCTACCGGAGGGAGTCTCCGTTCCGAACGACCAACCGGTAGCCGCATTAATGGCCGCCAGTAAAACATCACCTAAGCCTTGTCGCCACCTCTTACTACACACACACACCCACACATATATGTATATGGGTTTTCCTCCAGAGGAAAACGTTTCAATTATAAATTTTGATTTCAAAGTTTACAAATGATTTCTTTTAATTTATAAATAAATCCGTATCCCTTGCAGAGTTCTCACATTCTCATTTTGCTGTTAATATTCTTATAATCAATTAGCAATAATCCCAATAATAAAAACAATAGTTGTTTATAATCCTTGGTTGTATTTGTCTTTTATTGATATTATTCCATTGTAATTTTAACCGAAAAAGAAAACAAAACACTCCGAAAAAGTATAAACAAAAGTGTCGTACTTCAATTCCATTTAATATTTCATCTTCTCACTTTTTTCATACTTACAATTAGGCGAAAAAAAAAATTGTATTACTATATTTATATTGTTATTGTTGTTTTCTGCTTATGTTGTTTACTTCAAATGTACATCAGTTTTACATTATGTGTGTTGTTTATGTGAAAGAAGAAAAAGAACTAGAGCGCGGAGTGTAGGAGGAGAAAGGGAGGAAGGAACAAAACCAAGGGGGGAACACGCGGTACATAAAAGTTAATAAATAAGAGAAAGAAAAAAAAGCATAATAATATGTAAATATGTTTAATTGAAATGCCGGGCAATAAACAAAAACGATTCACTCGTTTCAATTGTTTAAATTTCCTTTTTCTCGGCCGCCTGAGTCTGAGTTTGCGTCTGCGTTTGCGTTTGCGTTGCCGTCGCCGTGGAAGTTGTCGACGGCGAGAGTTTGGACAGATCCAAATCACTGGCGCTGTTCTGTAATGAGGAGAGTGCAGAAACCAGAAGAAATGACATAAATAAGTGGGTATATTCATATATATATTTTCAGGTACAGTCACAGGGCTAGTCACAATCTATTTTTGAATTCTACACTAACCAAACCCCTTTTTAAAGCGAGCTTTGTGACACCTTTTCGGGTTTATTTTACTTATTGACCTGCCTTAAAATCAAAGCCCTTGAAATGAATACTTTTATGAATGCAAATATATTTGTAAAACGATTAGGGCAAACTTTACTTTAAAAAAAAGTAGACCCAAAAAACAAAGACATCTAAAATGTCTGGGATTATAATAACTTGTATTATGAACCATCCATTGTTTCCAAATTGTTAGAAAACCTTCGCGCAAGTCTATTTTATTTAGATCTCCTGTCTTTCTTGTTTAATTCAAGGCACTTTTGTATTATTCATAAAAAACAGTGTGACCAGATCGTAGAGATCTATGTTGTTTTGTAAGCAGACAAACAGACCATGGCTAAATTGACTTGTCTGGTCAAGATTGTGATATCAACATTTTTAGAAAGCCTATATCTATATCTATCGGATTTCTAGTTAAATTCAAGGCATTTAAAAATTATTCGTAAAAAACAGTGTGGCCAGATTGCTTAGATGTGTGTTCTTTTGACTTGTCTGGTCGAGATTTTGGTAAGGAGAACGACTGTACTTAATGGTTTCCAATGAATTTCGTATTTCGGCTAGCTACTGAATAACTTCAAATTAAATTTTATTTTTTCAAATGTCAAAACCAAATACTGTTACTTGGAAATTTGTTGTTTGTTGATTTTACTTGAAATCTCCAGAGTTTCAGTTGCAAATGATTTTAGCAAATTGGTGCTTTGGATAGATGTTGATTAACATCATGAATTTTGAAACGAACGCAGAGGGCTAAAGACACTGAGAATTAGCCTTTGGCTAGGCGCGAGCCTTCCTTCTATAATCCTCAATGGCCTGGCCAACTAGCCTTTTCATTGCGTTTCGTGACAACGATGACATCACGCGCCGCACTCCGTTTCCAATCACTCCATCCCTCATGAGACGCAACTGCTTAATGCTCCACTCCCCGCCAGCCTCAATCCTCACCTTCATCTCCTGGCGCAGCTTCATCGACTTGCCCATGCTCTGCAAGCGATAGCGTTCCTTGGCCCTCTCCCGGATCTTCTCGGGCACCACCCAAAGGGTGGTGGCCATATTGCCGACGAACAGCAACAGGAACAGGCCGGCCATCACGGACACGTGCCACGGTGCCTCCGGGCTATTGGCCAGCTTGTAGAGCGTCCAGGCATTGTACGCCTGAAAGCCATAGCCGATGAACAGGAAGGGCAGCAGGAAGCTCAGGCCGCGCCACATCCACGAGTGGAAGCCCTCGATGGTGATGTCCATGTTGTGGCGCTCTCCCAGGGCCTTGAGACGGTAGAGAAGGCCTTTTTGATAGCCGAATTGCAGGTACTGAACAATGCCTGCCAAGGTGGAGAGATGCGAGATGTAGATGGAAATTAAGGATACAAGTTTATATAATTGTTTCGGTTAAATGAAAACTACTACTACTATTTTGAAGGATAAATTATGATGGAGAACTCACTGATGTAGACATTGAAGTACATGAACTGCATTCGGAAGATCTGCCAGTGCTCGCCCTGAGGCCAAACCAGAAGCACACCGGCGGCAACCGTAGATATGAAGTGGTGGGCCCGCCACCAGCCCTTGATCCGGGACCCATTCACCTTCAGTATGGACTCACGAATCGTTAGGGTACAGTAGTACCAAACCAGCAGGAATATGAAGGCCAGCTCCAGGGCTCTGTGTGCCAAAAGAAAACAAGCCAAAAATAACAACAAGAAAGAAACAAGAAAAGAAAAAATCAAGAATAAAGAAGAATAAGGGGAATGAAAAATGAAGACGGGGTTTGGGGAGTGTTGCCTCCTCCACTCACCTGTAGTTGAATATCAAATTGAAGAAGGCCATTATCAGTCCAATTACGTTGAGTATTAATTTAAACTTTTCATAATCATCTTTATAGCGAACTTTGTCGTTCCTGTTCAAAATCGAGACATTCACATCGCCCAGGATAATCTGCAAAGGGAGATAGCGAGAGAGAGAGAGGGAGAGTGGAGAGTGAAAAGTGAAGAGGTCACAAGTGGAATTCAGTGGGCGGACGAGGTCAACTTCAAGTCTCAAGTCCATAACAAGACGCGCAAATTGTCGCACAGGAATGAACTTTGTACTTTTTTACTTTTTCACTTTTTTGCTTTTTTATTTTTTTCCTTTTTTACTTTTTTACTTTTGTTACTTTACTTATTTCCCAGTTTCCACTTGACCAAAAGTTTTCAATTTTTTTGTATAGAGTGCTTCCCTCCAGCCAGGACTTCTATTTAAACTCACCTGCAAGTAGCGGCCAGATTTCGCTGGCAAAGATTGCTCGATTTCGTGCAGTTGCGCCTTTCGCTTCAAGGTCATTTTTTGGAGTTCATCGACCTTCTCCTTGTCCTCCGCCGGAATGGGGCCCTTAGACCTGGCATAATAAGTAAATAAAACACACATCAAAATACAGTTTTATACAAAAAAGAAATGCAAATGGAAATTCAAGTAATTATATACAAAATTAAAATTAAGTTCGAATACAGTTTTCTAACCTTTGTACAAGTTTAGTTTATGGAAAATGCAAGCTCCCACATATTATTTTGAGAACTTCCATAGAATCGATTGATTAGATATTGAGAGATCTAAACTACCGTCCGTATCAAGCAATTCGACTTTGTTCTATTTACAGTTTATGGTTTTATTGATTAAGAGACGACACGAGCTTGTTTTTTCTTTTTTTTCTTTGCAAAATTGTTTGTAATTTATTCCCCTGTAATTATTTGTTTATTGACCGAGAAGACCTAATAGGCGGCAACCCCACTACAAGCTAGAAGACCAATTTTCAGCGTCAAAGTTCAATTTAGACGTACATAATTTATGGCCAAAGTGGGCGGGGTTTATGGGGGAGTATAGTATAGTACAATATGTACAACTAAATATATATATATATATATATATATATAGGAATATGTGGCCAATTAACGGTCGCCATAAACGTTGGGTTCCAGTACATCTATATGGCGCTTCAAAAGGTAGATTTATAATGGCACGACGGCCATATTTATCAGGTCGCTGGTACATTTCATGTTTTATTTTTAAACACCCCTCTAATACCCCGTTGAAAGGCGATAGTAAGATAACTTCGGGGCCCCAAAACCAAACCGAATCGTACAAAAATCGAGCAATACTACACATATGTATGTATATATGTACATATAACCAAAGCAACCGACAAAGTGGTTCGATTATAATAGTTTCCGCTCGATTTGCCTATGGGAACGAACATGGGATAATGACTGGACAATCTTTCCGAGATTATAACCCCTAAGATAATGGGAAATTTCCGTGGCATTAAGTAACGAAATTTTGAATAGTAGAATTTTTAAAGATTGTGATTTAGGAGGTTAGTTAGTTATTTACTAAATAAATTTAATTACTCAACTAAGAGTCTATTAGAAACACAAGCTTAAAACTAAATTGTAGCTGACTAAAACATTTTTGTGTAATTATTTAAGGTAAGCTCTCAATCTCTGTAGGGAGATCTCCCCCAATATTTATTAATTTTTAAGGTAAGCTCTAAAAATGACAACAGTAAACAATTTAGAAAAGTGCCCTTCTGAACATGTTTACTATATATAATATCTGTCCCCACTCCCTCGAATACTGTAATTACAATCACCTGAAATGGTATATGGGCAGTAAAGTAATATCTATACAAAATCGCGCTTACCCAACTCTGTTTGATCATTAGCGGGGCAAAAATAATATATTTGAGTGGCCAATGAAACTTGGCAACTGGAAACGATCGGGCTTAATGCATTTGGCTCACACTCAGACAGTTTCTGCGGCAAATACAAACTTAACAAAACACAAACAGTTGCGATTCACGCATTTCCGCAGTTTACACTCGGAAAAATATGAGGAATATTAATATTAAGATTTGATTTTTTTAGAAAATGTATAAGTAATTATACTTGGATAATTGTTGTTGGAAGATACAAATATAAAAAGAAATATGAAAACCTATACAATTTTATTAAAGACTAGATTTTCATAGGGGAAATTTATAAATTAGCAAACTTGTTTCTTTGTTGTTTTTCAAAAAAATCTAGAAATGTGACAACAAATAAAATTAAAAAACAATGCATATATTTTTAAACATTTATAAATAGTTTCAAGTGCATTTCACATTTATATTTAAATAAATAAAAACTTCTTATTTATTATTATTATTTTTTCAAACTATTTATATTTTTATTTATTTTTTTTATATTTCTTGTACTGCCTTTTGGCAAGTGTACGGAAGCAACAGTAGTGGCAAACAGAAGTAAAGTGTAGTAACTACCGAGACCATTTGCAAGTCTCAATTAAAATTCATTTGACTTTGCTAGAAAGACAACAAACAAACACACACAAACAACTCGGTAAAAAAACAACGAGAAACAGCGAGAGTCTAACAGGTTTTCTGGGGAGCGTCTTAAAATAATTTGATTTAAGCTATTACTCTACAGATTGCATAATTTATGTTTGTGACTGACTAAATGCGTTCACGAGGTCGCGTCGTAGTTCATCAAACGCTTGCAAGCACGCGACCGTTAAATAAACAACAAAAATTGAGACAATAAACGCAAGAGCCAAGTCATTTTTACATAAATAATAAACAATAAACAAACAAACAAGCAAACAAGCGAATTGGCGCCTAATAAAGTGTCAAGAATCAGATGTTTCATCATCATCATCGGCGTGCACAATGTATTGAGTATTTATTTATATAGCCCACATCCGAGATGAGCGAGCGTTTAAAAATCGCGCCAGTGCAAGCGTGGAAAACAAAAAAAAAAATAAAAAACACAAACACAAATAAGAAAAAAGAAAATAAATAAAAATATTGCAAAGCTCCAATCCGAAAGGCAAGCACAGTGGGTCAAAGTTGAGGGACGATTTGCATGGCCCAGAGAGCCCAGCAGAAAACTATTTGCAATGCCATAATTTTCACCCTGGGGCCATTTCAAGTTTAAGTTAGCAAAAAAAAAATTAAATAAAAATATTTATAAAATAAATTACTGCTGAGGCAGCTTTTATAAGCGAGTGCTTCTTGTCTCTGACAAAATCTTTGTGTATTTTTGGCACAATGTGGCTTTTTGATTTATTTCTTTAGTAATACTAGACCTTGGGGTCATGAAGCATTTTTTTATTTCCTATTATTATTTAGTATTTATATTGAAATTTAAAGTACCTCCAAACCTACAGTTTAAATTATATTAAAACTTTATTTAACTATTTATTGCATTTTTCCATTATTCGTTATATAAAATTATTTGATTAAAAACTTAAAAAACAGTAAATTTGATTTAATAATTAATATCTATAACATCTATAGAAATATGTAACTAAATAAAAATAGGAAAATTCATTTATTTTGTTTACCAAGTAAAAAAGAATACATTTAATGTAATAATTAATATCTAATATAATTGAATATATAGAAATATGTTCATTTTAAAAAGAAATACAAAAATATAATTAAAAAGGGTAAAATGAATTAAATTTTGTTTAAATTTGATTTCATCTATTGAAGACTCGTTTTGCCCCACTGTGCACATACAATTGTATTACTGTATTTGCCTGGATTGCGTGTTGCCCAGTGTCTGTGTATGCATCTGTGTATCTGTGCCTGTGATTGCCGCTTACCGGTAATCATGCGAGTGTGCACCTGTGTGTGTGATAATGGTGGAGGGTCAAGGACAGCCAGTTTGCTGGTCAGCTGTTTAGTTTAACCCTTGAGCGATACATCATATTTCGCTTTGAAATTCAATAAATTAAAATAAAAATAAATGCATTCTAAAATATGTATATTTAAACCCAAGACGTTAACAATTAAAATTATGTTAAATATTTAATATATTTAAAATAAGCCTGAGACGGGTTAAAATGCAGGAAATTAATTAATTTGACCCGCTCGCTCACATAGCGTTTAATTTTCAGTGGTTTTTTTATACTTCTTTTTCGCGAGGTATTTTTTTTTTATGAGTGACGGCCAATAAAAGCCAGAACCGGAGAGAAGTACACCTGGAAAAATACATACATATAAGCGGTGGGCAAAGTCTGGGGGCTTGAGTTTATCAGAAGTTTTATCATCGCCTCAAAGAAAACAGTTGTAAAAACACTGGAACGCTTTTGCTTGTTCCCATGCGATCCAAGCCTGTTCTGCCTTGGACACCGATAAGGACTGATTACCGCCTGACTAATTGCCGCAGGCAAGACCTGTGCCACCCCCTCCCCCTCCCGCTTATCGGGAGCAAGTGCTCGAGTGCTGAAATGCGTGTGTTCGTCCGATTAGACTGCTCTAATTGATTGAAGTCAAATTCCAATCGGACAAGCACACACAGGCACGACAAGCCGATTGGCGGCGAGGAGGGAAAAGTGCCCCCGATTTCCAAGGTGTGTGTGTGTGGTTGGGATTGCGATACAGTTGGAAATTCCGCTGTACAAAGATCGCTCAATAATAATAAAGCAACATTCTTCTATGTTGACGAAAATCAGGGTAATTTCAAGAATTTCTGTAACCCTTTCCGGGGTTGATCTCTCTGTACTTCATGCTTATGTAATTTTTTCGGGGTTACTGTACTCACTGTCGCAGGGATGCCGTTATCTGGTTCATGCGGTACCGCTGATGCTTGATCTCGTTGAAGCACATTTGTTGGTGGCTGTGCAGCTGTTCCAGCAGCTCGATGTACCGCCTGTTGCAGCTCTGAAAGCGAAATCGAATAAATACAAATTATGGCTGTGAGGGGTGGGAATTTTAATTTGTGTAAATAAAAGCCAAAAGCCCGTCGAAAGCAGTCAGCCCACCGAAAGGGAGGGACAAGACTTAGATTCAGGGGTAGGGAATTTTCTGTCTATCGAGGTGGATTCTCGAATACCCCTAGATTTATATTTCGAATTTTAGGTATTTTTTGCATATTTGTAATAGGAATTTTAACATAACAAGTTTTATAAAGTCAATTAAATATTAAAAATTGATCAAATGTATTCATATATATTTTGTTACTTAAAAAAAATATTTTTTAATTTTATTAATCAATTTATATATACATTTCTGTAAGTTTACTAAAATACCGCCTTCTAAGTGGTGAACTATCCGCTAAGAATCTGATTCATGGCTTTAAGAATCTTTCTTGTTCATTTTTAATATGGAGTTTTAATTTCAAATAAAAAAATATCATCAATATGATAGAATTAAACATTTTGTATTAATATACATGAATAAATAGGTATTTTTTTTATTTAGCAATGTAGTTTTTAATAGAATCATGTTATTGGCTAACACTTACGGACAACAGTAACAGTTATTGACTAACAATTTTAATCATTTTAATTTTAATTGAAGCATAACAATAAAATAGTATATTTAAAAAACAAAAACTAAAATTAGGCACAATAAGAACGTTATATTGGTAATATCAAGCATTAATTTAATTGCGAAAGTTTGGGACTTAATGAAAAAGAAAGAGTATTTGGGGTGCGCATTCACGAGACGACGAAATAGCAAGCAGCTGTTTTTTTTCTTCTCTCAAGGTGAAAGCGACATAAATACTATATATTCATGGATATTTATGTACGAATTTAAGTGTGTTTACGCGTATTTTTGGTGACTTTGGCTTTGTTTTGGACGGCCGAACTATTTACTTTTAGTTTACAAAAATAACTAACTATAACTTACCTCCAGTTCGCCATACTCCTTTGTGAGCTCCTCCCATTCACTTATCAGCGCATCGATATTCATTGTTATTATTGTTTATAGCGGCTTTTTCTGCCGGCCACGCTTTTCTAGTCACCTTTTCCCCGTTGTACTTTATTCCACTTCTTCCGTTTAATTTATTTAATTGTACGTTGTTGGTGTTATTGTTGTTGTATGCAACAGCTGGCAAAGAAAAGGAGGGGGAAGATTTTGAGGTTAGGAGAGCGACCGGTGAAAAATCAATTTAATTGTTGTAAGTGCGCGAATTTGTTATTGTCATTTTTTTAACTTTAGTTAAGCACAGACACACAGACACAGAAACAACAGATATTTTCTCTCTCTCTCTCTCTCTCAGCGACACACACACACACGTTGCCACGTTCAAAGCGAAACATTAACAAAAAAAGAAGAATAACGCTTTAAATAACAACAACCGTAATTTGGTTTTGCACTTGGGGAAAATTGAGGGGCAAAGGCAAAAAGCAGAAAAACAAAAAGAAACCCTAAATTATTGCCGCGCGTTTTTCGTTTTCTTGTTCGTAATTGTGTTTTTTGTTTGCTTTCGGTTTCGCTTAAATTCTTTAAAAATACATTTTCCCGCTGGTTGAGCAACGTTTGTTCGTTCTTTCCGTTCCGTTTCGTATTTTCTTGAGCAAAATGCAAAAAGCGGGGGGCGGAAAGGTGGCTAGGGAGGGGGAGAGACGAGGCGACGAGAGAACAACCGACTGCTGCCGACGACTAATATTTTGTTATTAACTATTTCCGTTGCACTTTTGTTTTAAATACTTTGGCACAAACGCACAAAATACAACACAAAAAACCGAAAACAACAAAAAACAACACACGCGCTCTCTCTCTCTCGCGCTCTTTACCAAAAGCGGCGAGCAAAAGCCAAGAGAGAGCGGCACAGAGCGCGCTCGCGAACTAGTTCTATCGTGCGTGCGTTACTTATTAAAACCAAGTCTAATCAATTTACGTAGCAAATATAAAATAATATATCGTTTAGGCGAATCAATAAATTAAACGATATTCAAATTATTAAATTACATAAACTTAAATCGGTTTAAGTTTCGAATATTTATAATGCTCTTTAAATTATTTCTTTGTTATTAAGTAATCATAAGATACCGAAATAAGGCAATATTTTATACAATATGAAAATAAAATCAAGTAAACAGCATACAAAATTTAATAATTACCTTTAATAAATAAATACACATTTGTTCCTCGCTTGGACTACCTCTATCCTTGCGAACTGGTTCGCGCGGAACCAAGCTGCTCAGTCCCCAGCAAACCCACCAGAGTAAATTCAAGAGAGCGTGCTTTATCTTCTTTAGCAAAGAGAACACCGAACTGAGCGGTGGTGAGTTTGCAACCCGGTGGCTTATCGCAGCGAGGTGAATTCCTTGGATTTGTGGTGTGTACGCAAAGTACGCGCGAAGTTGAAATGTAATTTAAATGTTTTGCTGTTGATTTTATAAAAATATATACACACGTGACTAGTTTGGAAACAGATTTGTTTTGATATTGACTGTAACTGTGACTGTGACTTGACATAAGAATGAGGTGTGTATTGATAGAAATAGAAATTTAACTAGATTTCCTGTAAAGTTTGGGAATATAAATATATATATAAGAAGTTTGTATACCCTTGGATAATTATAATTTAATCCGTAATTCCGTTTCTATGGCAGCTATATGATATAGTAGTCCGATCTTCATTTACAAATTTCGAAAAAACTTTTTAATTTGTTTATTCTACCAGACTTTGCTAGATCGACTCGGCTGTCGATGCTGATCAAGAATAAACATGATTTATAGGGCGGAAATGAATATCTTGCCAAAGTGTTTGTATAAATCATGTAGCTTTTTTCTTTTTATTGACAAAATGGCATTATAATTGATTTTGTGTGTGGGGTTAAACAATAAACACAATAATAATTATGGTAAAAAAAAAACATTAACTATGGTCACTCCTGCTCCTCCTACTCCTTGCGCCTGGCCCGGAGCCTCAGGGCCAGATAGGCGAACCCGCGGAAACCCACGATTAGAATGGCCAGACCCACGTAGTCCAGCGGCAGATCGGCGGCCGAGAAGTTGAGGGTCTCCAGGATGACCTTGCCCGAGCTGGGACACGTCGTGTTCGAGGAGGTGCAAGTGATCTCCCCGGGCTCAACGTCCGCCCACTGGTTGATGAGCAGACCCTCGTTGGCGTACCGGAACCAGGAGAGATACGACAGCCACTTGAGGTAGACAGGCACCGAGCCCGAGTTCAGGAAGAAGCCGCCGAACAGCAGGAAGGGTATGATCACCGGCGGGCCCACCGACAGGGCCATCGAGGTCGAGGAGCTGGCGCAGGATATCAAGTAGCCAAAGGACGTGGACACGTTCGCCACCAGGGTAACCAGGGCCAAACAGTTGAAGAAGTGCAGCACGCCGGCCCGTAAGCCAATCATCGGATAGGCAATCGCCGTAAAAACCAGCGGCACGGTGAGGAAGAGCGGCAGTTCGGCAATTGTTTTGCCCAGAAAGTACGTGTCGCAGCGGTAGAGGCGACTCCTGGCCTCTCGCATAAATACAGGCAGTTCGGAGGTGAACACCTGTCAAAAACAGGTTAAGAATATTTAATAACATGTTTTAAGATATTTAAGAGCTTCGAAATACTCACATTAATCGTGGCAAAAACATTCTGAAAGGTCATGTTGGTCAGGAAGAGGAAGATGGCTCCATTGATGTTCATCACGCCCACCTGGGTCAGTTGTTGGCCCAAAAAGATTAAACCAATCAAGATGGCCACCATCTGGAAGGATATTATGGGACTTAGAGCCTTGGTTTACATTTTTCTAAGTGTATTTTATTAATTAAAAGTCAGTTGTTACAATTTATAAAACCTAAAACTAAGTGTGAAATGATAGGATTTCAAATGGACATAAATTAAAATTAATTGTAAATATATATTGCTAGCTGCTTTTGTAATTTAATTGTAATTGTAATTGTTGCAAGTAATTTTTAAGAAAATATATATTTCCTTTGTGCTATAATTTTCATAGGTTTTTGTAGGAATTTTCTCTTTTATTTCCCCCTTTTCCCATCAAGAGGAGCATCCTCCCCGCCGCCGTCGTCACTCACCGTTGTCTGGATGAGCCGCACTTTGACCAGCAGCGGTTCCTTGAGCACCGACAGCCAGGATCGCCAAAGGACAGCTCGGAATTGCATAAACCAGGTGGCCTTGTAGGTGAATCCATTCTCGGGCTGCTCCAGCGGCTGCTGAAGGCTCTTGGTGGCCAGCAGCTGCTCCATATCGCGGGCCACCTTGCTGATGGCAAAGTTATCGCAGATTTTGGCAATTCGCTCCCGGGATTCGATCTCCCTGCCGGGAACCACGGCCAAGACTTGAACATAAAAGTCCGCTGGATTGTAGTTCGTAGGACACTGGGCTCCAACGCTACAAAATAAGTAAATTAAAATATTAAATTTCAAAGGATTTAAATGCTGAAGAATATCTTTAAAGGGCTTTTGCCTGAACTACGAGTACTCACTAGGAGAAGAAGTCCACGGCCTCGCTGGGTGTGCCCAGAAAAGCCACCCTGCCCTCGGCCATCAGGAGGATCTTGTCGAAGAGCTCGAATAGCTCGGAGGACGGCTGGTGGATGGTCAGAATGACGGTCTTGCCCTTCTGCGACAGCTTCTTCAGCACCTGGACAACGCTGTGGGCGGTGAAGGAGTCCAGGCCGGAGGTGGGCTCATCGCAGATCAGCAACGGTGGATCGGTGAGGGCCTCCGAGGCGAAGGCCAGTCGCTTTCTCTCGCCACCGGACAAACCCTTGACCCTGCCCGGCACCCCGATAATCGTGTGCTGGCACTTGCTCAGCGACAACTCCTGTATGACCTGATCCACGCGGGCCACGCGCTGCTTGTAGCTGAGGTGCCTCGGCATCCTGACCATGGCCTGGAAGATCAGGTGCTCGCGGGCGGTGAGCGAACCGATGAACAGATCGTCCTGCTGGACGTAGGCGCACCTCGCCTGCATCTCCTTGGCGTCCACCGGCTGGCCATTGAGCAGTCGCATTCCCGAGGGCGACACCTGAATGCCCTGCGGCGATCGAAAGGCCAAAGCATTCAAGAGCGTGGTCTTTCCAGCCCCAGAACTGCCCATTACAGCCAGCAATTCACCGGGATAGGCCACGCCGCAAACTAGAATCAAAGGGAAAGTAAGTAATGGGTAATAGGAATCGAAATAGGAATATATATAGGGATATAGGGATATTTCCTTCTAAATAGTTACAAAATAAACTTAATGCAACACATTAATTAGCTCACCATTCTTCAGCAGATGCTTCCTGGGCGCCGGGATGTGTCGTTCGTTGCAGAAGAGCCCTCGCGTCCGGTTGACCAGCTGCCGCCAGCCGGAACCCGGCTGGTTGACCGCCCCGAAAATGTCCAGGTTATGCCAGGCGTAGGTGAGATTCTCCGCCAGCTGGCCATCGGTGGATCCCCCGGAACCGGGTCCATCCGGGGGGCTGGGTGGTCGCAGAGTACCATAGTTCTTTGCCCGCCCGTAGCCCTGGCCCATGCAGCTCTGCGAAGCCGCACCGCCTTCACCCTGCGGCGATGAGGGGGGAATAAATAAAATTCAATAAACGTAAAATAGTTAAATAGGATTAAAGAAAATTTTAAATATTACAACAAAAAATGATTAGGAATAATATTCCTTGAATGTTTAGGTTATTATGTAGACTGCGAAGTATTTGTGTTATTTTTTGTTTTTATTAATAAGCAGCTTAAATATAAATATTTATAAAGTTTAATAATTTTAAAAATTACTAAGGATTTAAAATATTTCATAAGAAGCTCAAAAGTTTGCTGTTTCCTTTTCTGGTAGCATTCAAAAAGTTCTAGCTTACTTGTCAAACTTAAGACTAATCTGTAGAAAGCAAAGTATTTTTATTATTTTATTTTTTATTATTATTATTAATTAGCTTCTTAAATATAGATATTTATAAAGCTTACTAATTTCAAAAAATTGCAAAGGTTTTAAATCATTTAATAAAAAGCTCAAAAGTATGCTATGTTTTCTTTTCTGATAGCTTTAAAAAGTTCTAGTTTACTTTTGTATATGCTTTCATTGATTTAATTGTATTTGGAACTAAGATATTATATTTATACATTATTATCTTACCCATAAATTAAATATAAATATTTATAAAGTTAACAGACTTTAAGAAATGATAAATTCCTAAAATCATTTAAAAAGCAGCTTAAAAATATGCAATGTTCGTTTCTTACGAGCTTTAAAATGCTGCGGCGTACTTTTGGGTGTGAGTTTTTATTTATTTAATTTTTTTTACAGATTTATTTTGACAAAATGTGTTATCAAAAGTATTGATTAAGTAAACTAAAAGTATTAATTTCCCCGCCCAACTTTTTTTTTCGAGTGTGTCTTAAAAAGGTTTGCGAAGAGAAAACTTTTTAATTTCACGGCGTTCGTCCATAAAAATGAAGGCGTTTGTGCATAAATCTTGGCTAGCCTGGCTAATCCCTGCCCCAGCTCCTTTCCGACTTTTCCTACCCGCCGCGGCGTGTCCCTTTTCGGCGGCGACCCATCTGTTTAATAAAAATGCTGCCCAAAAGTCCCGAGTAGGCGAGGCCTATTTAAAATGTGCAAATTAGGGCAGGCCATAAGCCGCAGCCGGCTGACGGCCTTGGGGAGGAGTCCGGGAGTCCGGGCAGGGTGTCCTTGTGGGCTCACCATGTTGCCACTTCATAAGACAATTGCGAGTGTAAATCGCCGGCATCTTCGGCTTTTGTTTTCGGTGGGCTTTGAGCCCCGTCAGCTTTGTTTTTATTAAATATAAAACTTTAAGGACACTTGGCCATATAAATGAGCCGGAATCCTTATGAATGAGTTGAGCGAAGTGCGTCTTTTGGGCCCTTTCGAGTAGTTTGCCATCAGCGCAATGAATATTTACTACCGAAAAGTAGCCCAATTTACTCAATTTACGACTATAAATCGCAATGGCTGGGATTTTTGTTAGGAGGGAATCTTTTCTTGGATTACTACATTTCTATATATTAAGTGAAAACCTTGGATACTGCTTGATTTTTAAGGTTATACATATGAAATATATATGTTCTTTAAAATTATTTATATTAATATTAATACATATAAAATTAACAGTTGATGTTAGCAAAAAAACGAAACTTTCTCGACAGATTTTTAAAAATATATATACAATATCGATATTTTCGATAGACATTGAATAGATTTGATTAATTTCAGAAAAATGTGGCTAAATTTACTGAATTGAAGCAAATAAATCCTAATGGCTGGGAGTAAACAAGCAAAGACATTTGTGCTCTTAAAGAATAGGCTAAGTTATCGATATTTATCGATATTTAGCTATCAAATTGGAAATTTGAATTTAGCTTGCTTCTTTATTTTTTTTTCTACCAGTAATATATCTAGAATTGTTTAAAATAAGTAACTTTACTGGTATTTTGAGATACACAACATAAGCCATATTTTCGATAGACAGACCTTTGATTATCGATAGGTACTTTCATCGTAGCAACTCTGACTGTCTCTTTAATCACGAGTTAATCGGAAAAGTCAGCTCAAGCTCAAGTCGACGGGGGATTAGGGGGATTGAGGGGGTGAGTGATGGCGATTGCCAAACCCACTCCGTCGGCCCGCCAGCTTTCCGGCCAGGTGGGGCTTCCCTTTTATAAAGACGACGGTAACCGAAGACGCTTGCGGTAGGGTCCACTTACCCACTCCCCCGCACATATTTTCATTTTCATTTTCATTTTCATTTTCATAAACAATTTGCTGTTTTCCATTTGTGGGGTTTCCTGCCATCGCCTCGGCCTGCGGCCAAAGCATAAATAACAGGGATCCGCTAATTGGCGTCCAGGCAAAAAAATATACAACAAATAATACAAAAATCTTACAAAAATAAAAGGAGAAAAATGTAAAACGAGAAGACAAAATGATGGCCACAATATGGAAAACATTTTATCCGCCGCGCTGCTCTCGTAATAATTTGTATAAATAATCATAAAAAATTAAGCAAAAAATGCTAGCAATGAGGAAAGCAAAATCCTTACCAGGAGAGCCAAAATAAAAAGCTGACATTCAATAAGAGCCAGGAGAAAATATTAAGAAATGTCCACCTTGCAGTCAGTGCCTTCGGCTTAATCTACAGGGAACACTGGCGAGGGAGAAAGTGTTTCTTAATCCTCAAAATGTACGCAGAATTTTAAATTTTAATTTGCTTAAATACTTATATTTATTTTTTTAAGCTGTGTGTACTTTCGAATATTTTCTATATTATTTGAAGAAAAGTGTTTTGTAATGTTTCTTTTTAAGAGTAAAGTATACATTTAGAAACATATGTTTGATATATTTTTGCTGCAAATAGTATCGATTTTTTTACAAATATTTGTTCTTTAAATATATTGTAAATATGGAGACTGAAAATAATAATAAATTAACAAAGGATCATAATTTTTCTACTAAATATCAGAAATTCAAGAAAGTTTCTCAAGAAAGTGTTGCTTAAAAAAAATAATGTACTGATTCGAAGTATTTTAGATGAAACATATAAAACATATATTTTATAATAAAATTACATTTTTATCGTTATTAATGACAAAAAAAAAAGAAAATACAAATCAACATGTAATTATTGTCAAGTGATTTTTTAAACAAATCGTATGAATACGATTTCTAAAACTAAATATTTAAAAAATATAAATGAATTAATATTTTTTAAACAAGTATTTATTCTGCTATTTAAAGTTATGGAAAATATAACCAAAAGAAATTGGTTTAATTATTTAATATTTGTATTTTGTTTATTAATGAAATAAAAATTCTAATTTGTTTTATTTTGTATTCTGATTACAAACTGAGTCGCTTTGGGCCAGTGTTCACTGTACTTCTGCTGCGCTGCTTCTCTAGAACCTCCTGTCCAGTTTTTGGGCTGACTTTTGCTTACAAAAAAATAAATAATAATAAAAAAATCGGTTGACGTCGCGAGGTGGACGCGAAAAAATGTAATATCCGTTACGGACTCAGAAAGAGAGGGGGAGAGAGAGCGGGAGAAACAGAGAAAGAAGGGTAGAGAGAGAAAGGAAGACCAACAGCTGGGTGCAAAGGAGATGGACGGCGTCTCGGAGACTCAGACTCAGTCTCAGACCTGGCAAAAAATTGTTTTCACAACAAATGAGGCCGAAAAATGTTATTAAAAAGTTTCCTTCTCCCAATCCGCCTTCCTCCTGCTCCTCCCCCTCCTCCTCCTCGTGCTCCTCCTCCTCCTTGGGTTCTTATCTCCGTCTTCGGTTTATTCTCTTACTTTTCCCTTATTTTCCTTGTTGCCAAAGATGCTACATTTCATATTTATTTAATTTTTTTCGCATACTTCTTACTTTGCGTGCTATTTTTGAATTACTTATGAAGGAATTGGCGTGCGCGAAAGAGATGGCGCTATGGAGTGCGTTTCCCCACGCCAGATGGCGCTTCGACAGGACGAAGGACGAAGGCAGAGGCAAGAAATGTTTTTTGATGAACTTGACAAATTGAAATGACTGAATGAAGAAGCGACTCAATTTGTTGTGTTTCCTCTCTACATTTTTTTCTCTTTTGTTTCTTGTTTTTTCTGTTTTTTTTTTTTATACATATATTTTTTATTCAGAATTTTCATTTTAATTTGGTCGAGTGTTTGAGTGAGTGGCTAATGAGTGCACTCAAAGGCCATTCACATTGATGGCAATCAAAGAATACAAATTATTCAGTGAAAGCCTCCTAAAAAATTAAAAAAAAAAAAAAATGAATAAAATTTAGAAACATTAATTTAAAGGGTTAAAATCTATATAGAAAAAAATATGTCTATCTTAAATATGAATAAACTTAACAGGAAAATTACTTTAACATTTTATTTCATAATTTAAATGAACATATTTTAAAAATAGAAAAAAGCACAAGATTTACTTTGTAAAATGTACAAAACATTTAATTTTACTTAATATTTTCTGTGGATCTTTTTCAAGACACTTTTGAGGAAGTCCCCCAAGGCAGTGGTAATTCCTTGACTGAAAAACACAAAGGTGCCAAGATTTAAAAGTGCGATACAAGGCACTAGTTTACAGAGATATGTATATATAGTGTATAGTGTAGGGGCAAATAAAAGATATCAGATGCTGAACCCAAAGCGTGGGTCTAGTCAAATAATGACCCAGATAAGACCAGATTGTACAATATCACGAAGCGATCTCCTCGGATGCAGATACAGAGAGACAGCTACAGATACAGATACAGATACAGTTTCAGAAACAGAAACAGATACGGCATCTTGTCTGCTAAAGACACTCAGTAATGTTGTTTGGCCAACTTAAGCCGATAGATAATCCAACCCACCTACTTCTTCCCCTCTCTCTAACTCATATGTCTGGTTATGCTTCACTGGGTATTTATTGTTTCGAGTGTATATTCTTATTAAAATATTATGAATTTTACAAATTTAGTAAAGTAGAGGAGAAAATAATTAATATTTATCAAAGGATTTTAAACACAAATTCATAGAAAACTGTTTACAAAAATATGTATAATTTTTAAATCATTTAAAAAGTGCCTAAGAGGTTAAGATTTTAACATCAGTCTTTGTTTTCCCAAAATAATTTAAGTATTAATAGCAACCTTTCCTTATTTTACATTATTTTTATTATTTAAATACCAACAAAATAAAATAAATAATTCAATTACCAGCACATGCTTTTTATTCTCTTTCCTAGTCTTTTATTTATTTCTTATTTCATATTATTCTTGCACAATTTGCGGTTTGCAACTGTTCTCACGATCCGAAACCAATGGGATTTATGGTGCAATCACTGTTGAACTCATAGATAATACTCACATTATTCAGATGCTCGGCGGATGGGTGTTTGCTTCCCCCGCGGATTAACAACTCCTGATCCTCTTGGCCCATTGCCGTTCCTGATCTTTATTTGGTTCCTTTTCTGATCTTTTCGCTTCCTTTCTAGTTACCAACGGATTTTCCCGGCGAGGGCGAGGAAGAACTCAAAAAAAATATATATATACGGCAGTGTTCTTTAAGTATTTAATTGGTGGAGTAAACCGTTTCAAGCCTCGTCACGAAACCGCTGGCAAAATGCAACTGAAGGCGGACATTGACGCTGGTTAATGCGACAACAGTGTCTAGAGGGACAGAAAGAGATGGTACAATGGCCCAGAGAAAGAGACGGGGCGAACCGCAACTCTGACTTTGAGTGAAATGAGGTTTTGAGTGAGAGAGTGAGAAGAGAGAGGGAGAAGAAAGAGAGAGAGAGTGGTAGAGAGAGATAGAGAGGAGAGAGATAAGGGAAGGAACCTGTGGGAGTCGAAATTGGTATACCCTAGAAAGATGATCTTGCTTCTAGGGAATATATTTTTTGAAACTTAAGGTTTTAGCTACGATTTTTTGGGATTTTAAAAGGGTTTATTTACACTTAAGAGTTATAAAAAGGATATATAAAAATATAAAGATAAATATCACAATTTAAAAATGTTTAAAAATAATAATTTACTTTAATTAGTAAATCTTTTCTGGGGGTATCTGAACAGCCAAAGGCTGTTCTCTGATTGCTGATTAGGCGGAGAGGCTGACTGGAGGCAGACACCTTCTTATCGCCATCACATTCACCTTCTCTCCCCTGTTTGTTTATCCGTCACATTTCGGGAGTACGCACTGTACTTTGCATGCATGATTTATCAAAACGAACGGCAACGGCGACGGCGACTGTTGGTGATGCTTAACCCCTGAATCCCCAATCCCCATTCCTTCCCCCGTTGTTGTCATCGTTAACACTGAACTCCGTTACCGTACCAGTTCCGGACTCTGTCCGTCGCCAGCTGTCCGGACATTATCAATCTTCATCATCATCATCGCCATACGGAGTTTGACAGAGGCTGGACCTGAGGTGAGGCGGCGTAAGGCTGTCAATAACATTTTCATCGTTTTCACGGCCAATAAGGTAACAGGTTAACCAGCAGTTACCTCTCTACGAAGAACTGTAGATACAAGTTTATTAAATTTAAGCCACTAAATGTGGTAATAATAATGTTTATATATTGTAAATCGAAACTGATTAATAAAAATAACAATTAATCAAGTTTAAAGCTGCTTTTTTATTTTTTTCTCGCTCACATTCCCCTGAAATGGTTTGAAACGCAGATATAACTCTTTAAAATTAACTTTAAATTCAAGAAATACCATTTTTTATATTAAAAACGATAAGGTTATTAATAATAATGTTTATTTATAGTCAATTTAAACTGTTTCCACAAATTAATCAATAAAAATTATATTTAATAGAGGATAAAGTTTTTCATATATTTCTATCTCGTTCACATTTAACTCAGATGGTTTGAAACACGGCAATAAAGCTGTAAAATTAACTTAAAATTCGAACATAAGTGAAGAATATTAAAACCAATAGTTTATATTTATATAAAATATAGTTTATATGTAGTAAATTGACTCTGTTTTACAGTTTTCCAAATTTAATCATTAAAAATTAAAATTTTGTAGAGAAGAAAGCTAGAAACTTATTGCTATCTCGCTCTGAGGCGGTTTGAAACACGGCTAAATGCCTTAAAATTAAATTAAAATGTATTACATTTATTTATTATTATAATAGTTTTTTTTTAAGCGATTCTAATAATAATAATACAAAATAACGAATTTCAAGGTCTATTTTGATTCGCCTGTTGATCCTGATCATAAAATATATGCATAGTCCCATAAAAAACACCTCATAAATATCTGATTTGATTCACAATACCCATCAAGTATTGCTGGTTGGCTGTAATCTAGTTTGAGCCCGATTTAAAGAAGCTCAAAAAGTCGCACAAGACGGCTCTGTGTTCGAGCCGTGAGGGATTTTCTTTGTGAGCCGATCAACATTAAGTGGAAAGCAGACAACAATGCCAGCCAGTGTCTCTCCCTCTCTCGCTCTCACTCTCGCTCATTTTCGCTCACTAAATCGCACTCCGGCTGGGGTTTTTCTTTCAGTGACACTTCTGGGGCTTCCCCGACATTCTGAGTTTGAGTGAGGCTTAAAGCGGGTTTTGCTCCTGTTAAATCTGTCTTGGCCTCTTGTGTGTGTGTTGCCAACGTTTACTCACTCGAATATACTCGAATATAAACTTTTTTACACTTAACAATTGATTGTCACTCAGTTGCCGCTTTTGTTTTTATTTTGTAAGGGGGGAAAAAAGGCAATGCAAAAAGTGGCTTAAACCCGATTATAAAATGCTCTTAAAGCATTAAGTTTTATTTAAAAAAATAATAACATTAAAAGTGTTTATGGAAGTGTTATTACCAGATTTAAATCGCATTTTTGTTTTTCCACATAAATTAATTATAATAATAGTTTGTAGTTTATTCAACTATTAAAGATACCCTATAAAAAAGAGAGTAAGAGTAAGCGCAACTCGAGCTAAAGGGTAGAAAGTTTTTGTCTTTCTTTTTTCCAAACAAGCTCACACAGGTAAATCTCTGGAAAGTCAGGCGGTGAGCTCTGAAGGCTGATTTAACCCCCGTCCTGTCTTTAACCCATGCAAATTATTGACGCGGACAGCGGGTTCAATAAATCTATGTGAGTGTGTGTCTGTTGGTTGGAGAAACTTTTCGCTAATCAGACAGCTTTCTAGTTCATTGCATTGCCGAACCCCCCTGTGCCACGCCTTTGTCCGTGACACAACGCCTCTGGCGCCCACTTTCATCGCAGACGGCTCAGAGATGACAAAAATCGATATTTATTCTGTCATATATCGAATGATCGATTAATATATCGAGGGAGACAATATAATATATATATATATATATATATATATATATGTAACAACTTAATAATTTGATCAATATATTATGGTCAATATATTATTAAATATAAATCGATAAATCGATAATTGTTTTTAATTTTCTTTGCCCATCCTTAGTTGTTATTTTTAAGTTAATTGGGTAGTAAATGTTTTAAGTAAAATTGTTTTCAAAACTTAATAATAAGAACCATGAACATTTATCGATATATTGTTAAGAATTAATCGATAACTTTTTTACATTTTCTTTCCAAGTAAGTTGGTAACTGAGATTAATAAATGTTTTAAGTGTAACTGTATTCTCCAACATAAATATCTAAATATATTAAAACTCAAAAATTAGATTGATGTATAATTGTCGATAAATTGATAAAGTATAATCGATAAATCGAAAATTTTCTTTTTAATTTCCGTTCTTCATTCTTAGCTATAGTTTTAGGTTATATTTATTTTTAGTGCTTTTAGTCTAGCAAACATTTATAAAAACTCAAAAATTAGATTTATATACAAGTATATTGATAAAGATTAATCGATTAATAGAAAACTTTTTTTTTAAATTTCTTCTCCCATCTTTAGCTGTAATTGCCAAGTAAATCAGCGCTGCCATTTGCCAAGCCGGAAAAGTCTATTCCCTGGCTAAGGAGAAAGTGGCAAGTAGGGGAGATGGTTCCTTTTTTAGAGGAGTTTTTCCCAAAAAGGGTGGAGACATTATTCCGCCATTCGGCGGAGGATAATGTACGTGGACTGGGGGGCGGCTGCTGCCAAAGTTTGGGCAACTTTTAAAGAGAGGAATGTGTTATGGGTTCGGGTCACATAGTTAGTTAGTCCCGCAACTTCAAACCAAATGACTGCAGAAGGGGCACGGCCATGGAGTTAAACGTTTGTCAGCCATCGAGGTGGAGATTTATGGGGTTTTCTGGTGGCGCAAAGTTTTCCCAAAGATTTTCCCAGGTTCCTTACTGGCCCTAAATTAGCGGAGATCTGTTGAGCGAAGTTTTCCAAGACTCTCGATTTGTTTTTAAGGCAAATGTCCAGCTCAGAAGGATTTTGAATACAAATATGCAAGGATTCTTCTTTTGAAATGAAAAATCGCGATTGAAATTAAATATTTGTGTATAAATTTTGGCTTTAACTTGAAAATTTGAAAATGTTTTCGAGTTGCAAAGTAAACTCTGTTTCGTCACCCTTTGAGCGTAAATAAAATACTTGTCACTTCACTTGGTCCATTTTTCACGCCCTCATCTTGCTTTTTATGTATCATCAATTCGATGCTTCCGCTTCCAGCGGCTGATGAATTTGTTTATGCAAAGGACACAAAGGATGCGAGAGTGTTGGTGGGACCTCCTCCATGTCGGAACCAATTTCGACTTCATGGCAATCACTTCAATCTCGCTCTCTCTCGCCTAGTTGGTCGCCATGCAATAAAACCGAGGGAGACAACTGTCTTGCCAATATTTGGCGATATATAAAGGGTACGTATTACGTATATGTGTATTATATATGTCCTTTTGAAGGGTTCTTTTGGTTGTGATTGAAAATTTGAACAGACAAAGATAGTAAGTGTCGGAAGGGTGCTTAATAATTTTGAATGTTTTCTCACTTTCTAAATATTCTTTATTTTGAGCTATATTTAAAATTATTTTTAGGAAATTTTAGCCAAGTTAAGTATTCAAAATTCATTTTTAAATCTGTTAACATTTTTGTGCGCCCATTTATATATTGTTAAATTTGACTTCCGCTTCCTATTGGAGGACATTCAAGCGATGGGGGTCTGTAGACAGGATAGTAGAACTTATAGACGGCGAGGCCTATGCGAAGCGGAAGTCGCCATTCGCTTACAGCACGCGCGCGTCTCATAAAAACGTATCAAAACATCCGCTGGGAGTCATAAAAATTTTGCACTCAGACTTTGCTTTTCGCCCTCTTTTCCCCATTTCCTCTTCCCCTCTGCCGCCTGCCTCCCCCTGCCTTCTGATTTTTCCTGATGCAGTTTCTAACTTTTTCTCTGTCAGTCGTTCTTCCTTTCTCTCTCTCTCACTCTCGGTGTGCCTTTTCCACGTGGGACTACGCGGCGTATGTGTAATCTAATAAAATTTGCTGTTTATGTGGCAACAGGCTCTACTTGTTCTTCCCTCTTTCCCTCTTCGACTCTCTCTCTATGCCCTGCTCTTTCTGCCTCGCTAACTAGCTTCCTTCAAGTGTTTTCCCTTCACCCCTTTCCCCTTTCCCGCTCCTTGGCCAAGTTTACCCAGGTTTTCTTTTTTCCTCCATTCGTGCAACTGTTGCGCTGCTTTATGGCACAATGGCTGAGGATTCAGGACTCAGGAATGCGAGTTAACTGCTGCACATGCTTTTGCCGGGGATGTGCTTTACTTTTGCGTGAAATATCGCCTAACATATCGAATTCTTAAATTGTGTCGATTATTGAAATCGAAGTAATCGAGGCAGTGTAAGAGATGTTTGGTTAAATCGATCAAATATCGGCTTGAAATTGATACTTGATGTTAAAAGTGCTTTAATGCTTTAATGAAATATCGCCAGAGATATTAATATGTAAATTACAAACCACCCAGTCGAGGAATGGTAAGAGAGAGAGAGAGATAGATCGAGAGAGAGCGAGATAGATCGAGAGAGCAAGAGATAGATCGGGAGAGCAAGAGATAGATCGAGGGAAAAATAGAGAGAAAGAGAGATAGATAGAAACAGAGAGAGTTAGATATAGGAAGAGAAAGATAGATCGAGACAGAAGCGTAGAGAGACATGAGAGAGAGAGAGAGAGATTGAGAAAAATAGAAAAGGAGGGAAGAAAACAAAAAGAGGGTGATAGAGGGTACAATAGAGTTAGAGACAAATATAGAGAGTAAGATAGAGAAAAAGAGAGAGAGAGAAGAAGAGAGATAGAGACAGAGAGAGTTAGATAGAGGTAGAGAAAGATAATTTCGCAATGATTGAGTTTATAAATTGTATCGAAGATACCGAGAGAATGTAACAATCATTTGGATCAATCTCTGAAGTATCAAATTAATGTTTTATGGAGTCTAGACATTTCCTAATAAAACTACTGCCTATTGGTTCTATATAAATAATAAATAAAATTATATTTTGGCTATTGACAATATTAAGTTTACTTTAAAGATTTTGCATGTTCCTTGGGATTAAAGCAAGCACAGCTTAACTCTCTTCTAAATAACTCTATATCCTATCGATTGAACTTGAACTTCATTTCTAAATCCCTAACAATCTATTTAAACTTATATGGTAATCTCATATCTCTCATATAATCATATCTTGATCAGCATCGACAGCCATGTCTGATAGAAT
>JAEIHY010017003.1:0-28303 GCA_018904565.1 Drosophila tsacasi | reverse complement strand
TTAATATTAACGGAGTTATTAATTTTGGCCAAAAAAAGTGGTCGTCTGGACCATAGTGCTGTGAGTGTAACTAAATGTGTGCGACTTGGCCACACTTTTTGGCTCAACTCGTTGGCTCTTTTGTTGCTTTTGGCGCTTTGAAGTAAGTGCATTTAACACGCCGCTCCCTTCACATAAAACTCTCTGGGCTCCCATGGACGTAGAAGGGATTCCCAGCTGGATAACTATGAGAGAAATATAATTTTTAAGTTATATTTATAGGTATATTATATTTTTAAAGAAGCTAGGTATAATTATTTTAATATTAAGACTAGAAGAGAATTGTAAATTTAAAATATTTCTAATAGGTTTTCTTTTTTTCCCTCTTTGTTCTTCAATAAATTCTAAAAAATTTGAAAATATTTTCCCTTCACCCACGCTAAAGTTATTAAAATTAAATACTTAAATTAATTGTTTAGGCTGAAATGGAAATGTACATTTAAAAGTTTATAATAAGCTTTTAACTTCTTTCACTTACTGTTCTCAAATGAATTCTTAAGTACTTAAATTCTTAATTAGCAATATTTTCCTTTACCCTTAAATACTAGAAAATATTTGCTTTAACTATAAAATGTTTTCTTCTTGAATTAAACCACTTATCTTTTTTTATATTGCTTTATATACGACAAAATTAATTAATTTACCATTTTAGTTATTCTTAAGGCACCCCCCTTTTGCACACCCCTGCCTTTTCCTGTTCCTTACCGAAAGTGCTAAGTGCGCTTGAGATTTAACTGTGCCCCCTTGTGCCACCAATACACCCTGGCCTTCTCTCTGAATTCTCAAGCCTTGTTTATGCTGTTGACTTTTGTGTGCAAGTGTTTTCTTTAATGTTCTTTGTTGCTGGCGGCGCTGAATTTCACCTCATAACTCAGTTGCACTCACACAAGCGAACTCGAACACGAAAAATCTATTATGCAAAATTCTCGGCTAGGAATTAACCCACTGTTGATGCACAACAAATGTGATTTTCGGTTTTAATTGAACAGTTGAACTTGGGCGGCATGTTGATCAATTTGCATTTATTTTAGAAATACAATTTTCCTGTTTACGAATCACAGAGCGCCCGGAAATGTGCCGGGACACGTAGTAGCAAAAGTCCCTGACATGGCCAGTCCCTCCCTGACAGAACCAGAAACGAAGGTCGCTCGAATTGCAAATTTTATCTTTGTTCCAGATGTTAATTTTAGCATTAAATTTCAGTGCATGTAAAATAAAATTATGCAAATTCATAAAGCATTTTCACTATTCACTCCGGACAGCATCCGTTTCATTCGGTGCGGCGACAAAATCCAATTTGACAGAGCGCAAAATGGGCAGTTGATGCGATTGCTGCTGCTGGTCTGGCTAGCTGGGGGTTTTATGTACATCTGCACTGGACAGGATTGTGGTTAATTAGCGTTGGCTTCAATGGGTATTGCTACAGTTATTGATGTTGCTGTCCACATCGAGCTTATTTTTCTTTAATTTCCCACAGGATTTGGGTTAGTAATGTTCTAGTGGCAAGCAGAGAAATTCAGGGAAATTTAAGTTGTCGTGTAAGTGTGTTTGATAATAAAGGAACTAGTTAACGTACATATATTGTACGAAAGGATATTCTAAAAATAAGATGAGTGTCTTTGAAGGATTTATTGACACTCTTGAGCCTTCGCTCCAAGCTTGAAATTGTTCACACCTCAGGGAAAGTTCTTTAAATACAGCCAGTCTCCTGCGCGTATACAACGTTAGGCATCTTTTTGTTATAAGAATTTAGTTAGTATGATTTTGAACTTAAATAACTGATAATTAACTCTTTAAGTATTTAATTATTCCTACTCATTTATCAACAATTTTATAATAATTCATCAGTAAACAGTTTCCGGCATACACGGCGTATGTTCGATTTTCCTGTGAGCATCGCAGAAACCCTTGGCTAATTACAACAATTCGCTCTAGCTCATATGGCATCCATAATTGTTGCATATTTGCTGCTCATTCCATAACCAAATTGCCACGCCCACCCCCAGACAGGAAGCAGCCTAATTCATCAGTTGCATTACATTTTGAGCCAACTGCAGCTATGTGCAATGTTGATGATGCATTTGGCCGGCTCTGAGCAATTGTTGTTCACGTTCGCGTTCCCCTGTCCCTGGCTAATGCTGCTGATGTAGCTGCCATTGCTGTTAAATGTTAGCAAATTAGTGACGGCGGTTTAGGCCAACAGCGAGCGGCGGGAAGTGGGATCAGAGCAGGAGTAGTAGCCTTGGTCATTGCCATGTGGTTGTCAGTTGTCGTCAGTCGGTTGCCACGGTCAAGCTCTGTCCGTGTGTGTGTTTTCGTCCTGTCACTTTTTGATTAGTTGGCTGCAAGAGAGAGAGAGAGAGAGGGAGATCTGAAAATATGGACGGAAAGGGGATCGCCAGCAATGGCTAATTGAAGCAGCAAAAATATATTTCTTTCCAGAATTTAATTTCTTTGGCTGTACAGTAAGACTTGTTACATGGAGTTTATACAAGTTTTTATTTCCGGGAAAAAACATGAAGAAATTTGTTTCTAAGAAAAATCAACAAATTTAGACTTTAATTTTTGATGTTAATTATAAAGATTACTGCTTACTGCTTATATACTCCATACAATAAAGAATTCAAATACTATGAATTCATACGATTAATTCGTAAGAATTTGGATATTTTTATATCAATAGCTCCTAAAAATTTGTAAAACTAATGATTAAAGTTTGGCTTGCATATTTTTCTGTAATTTTTTTGCGTGCACATTTCTTTTTCATTTTGGGCCGAGTTTTTCTCAGGGCTTTGGGTCAAAGTTTTCCTGTTTCTCTTCCTTTGTGCGTAAGTCAGCTCATCTTCAGCTCTCCCTTCCTCTCCCTCTCTCTCTCTGCTTTCACCTCCTTGTAAACGTGCTCGGTGCAATTGTAATCCTTTAAGCATCTTGTCGAGAGAACTGGATAAATGCAATGCGCTTCATTTAAAATTTTCTTTCTTTTCCATTCGTTCGTTTTTTGTGCTCTCCCTTACTGCCTTTTAAGAGCCTCGCTGTTGGTTACTTTTTTATGGTCCACTTGGCTCTAGTAGTTGTAGTAGCTGTAGCTGCAGCTGATTGTTGTTATCACAATTGACTGAGATTACGTTTACAGTTACGGGACATAAAGAGGTCACTTAACAGGCGCATTGTTCGAGTTTTTAGTTAAAAAACTTGTCCTGAGGGCTCATAAGTAGCTGCCCCGTGTCTCTTAATGTCGCTAATAAATGTTTTTCTTTTCCCACCCATTTTAATGGCCCTCTAAAAGGAGGAGGAATTAAAGCTGGAAGGTCTGTTCAATTTCCTTAATTTTCTTTTTTTCAGTTGCAAGTTGCTTCACAAACAATTTGCTGCAGATTTAAATTATCATATATGCACATAAAATATCCTTTTTACTTACACTTTTTGTGTGTGTTTATGTGCAACAAGTTGGCAGCTCTGGGGAAAACTTTTTCCTCTTTGCATATTTAAACAATTTACTCGGGAGTGTGCGTTTGTGTGTGTCCAGCTTAATTCACTTGATGCAAATGTAAATCGCTTGCAATTATCAATTATGGAAAAGGGAAAATATTCTCGTTATGTGTATGCAAAATTTATGCGGAAATCAGGGCAGCCATTTGATAAATGCTGTTGCAGAAATCCGACTCCAGAGTATTCGGAATGTCTGGTTTAAGTGGAAATATTCTGGGAGTTAGAATGAATATAAAATATTTGCTTTGTAGGCTTAGAAATACCTTGTATTTAATGAATGAAAGTATGTCTTATGTTGGTGTTTAACTTGGACTTATAATTGTAATTATAATTATTGATGATTAAGCTTGTATTTCCGTAAGATCCATATATTATTTCTATTTGATTCTTTAATAATTTCCATATGAAATATTAATGATTCGGAATGAAAATATATATTGATGTATCGTTATTGTGTCTTTAGCAAAAGCCGATTTATAAATTCATAGTTTAATGTTGCCATATTTGTGTGATAAGTTGACAATCTGTTTAATTTATCGGACTTGATTGATGTGAAATACATATACATATGTTTATATTTTATTAATTAAGATTTTATTAATCTTAATTAAATTCGTTTTCGCAATGAAGTCGTTTTTTCGAATAAGGTCTAAAGTCTTTTTTTAATATCGATATTTTAACGTTGAAAGCGATATTTTTCGGTACCATAAATTTGAATTTATCATATATTCTAAACAATTTTAAAAGCTATTTTGATAATAGTATTTCTTGTTTAATAATATTTAAAAATTAGTCTTAAAAAATTTATAGTTCGATACCATAAAAGTTAATACATCAAATTGTCATAATTTTTGATATGATATTAAACTTGTTATACCATATTGATGTGTTTTTATCGATACAAATTTCAAAATATGAATCAGTTTAAATCGTATAAGTTCTCGCGAAGTCAAAAATATTTAAAAAATCCCTTTTCTCTGAGATAAAACCTCGAAATCATTGAAAGTATGTGCTTTATTCACCTGTAGTAATTCCTGCTATACCTCACCCCTTTGATAACTTTTAAAATTGCACTTTAATACCTGGAATAGCTCCCGTGTGCACCTTTCAACTGACTCTTCGATAAATCAGCCATTTAAAAACCACTCCCACTCGCACACCCTCACCGACTACTTGCACTCCTTTTAAGCGAAGTAAGAAAAGCCACACACTATGATGATGCTTTGACACATAACCATTTGATTTATGGCGTCAATGCAATTTTTTTCAATTTCATTTTCACAAGTACCCCTGAAAAGGGAAGGCAAGTCCAGCCACTTCATAGATTTGCGATATTTTATCGTTTCGGGCCAACGCTGACCATGTGGCCCCCTTTCACAAAAAAAAAAGAAGAAATGGAGCTCGCTCTCATCTAGTCTGCTCAGTGTATGAGTGGGCAGCTCCTTGTGTCCTGTTGGCCATTGGCGTGACCACGGCCAATTGGCCATTGCCAAGCAGCTGCCTGCCATCCTGCCATATTCCCATTCTGCCATCCTGAAAGCCAGCCAGCCTGCAGCTTACCTTGAATGTCTTTTGGCTTACAGCAATTGCAGGCTGCAATATTTGATAGGGTTCAAGTGGAGGGATGTTCCGGGAAGAGATTTTGGGGAAATCTAAAGGGAAATTAAATCAGCAATAAAATATAAATTATATAAAATAATTAAGACATCAAATATGAGTTATTTGTATTATTTATTATTTTATTTTTAATTTATTATTGAATGTCTTTGTCAGAACACCAAGCCCAGTGCCTTTTGCCATTCTCGGTTATGTTTTTTTGGCTCTCTTATTGCAACTGGTTTGCTTCATTATGCCACATTTGTCCACCACCCCAAGGGGCACCTCTAGCATCCCTTTGTGGAAAATATATATGTAGAAGGAACTGAACCAAACTGAACTAAACTGACTGCTTGGCTGATTTTGGCCGGTTAGCCACCGCGTTCGATCTCTGGCTTAAGGCCAAAAGTCATAATGCCGCGATGTCGACGGTTGTCATCAACGGTTTTCAGTTTTCGGTGCTGGGGCTTGGCTCGGCCCGGACTATGGTTGATTTGGTCTTGTTTGGTTTTTGTTTGGCGATAGTCAAGCTTAATTGCCATTGAGTGAATTTTTATGGCCGCCATTGTGTGTGTGTGCGAGAGCGAGTGTTTTTGGCATATTTCAAAACGAGCCAGCAGGGAGGTAGCGGAATGCCTCAATCGATGACGAAAACTGCAATTGAATTGAATGCACATAAATTTTCCCGTTTTATATTTGCTGTTTTGCTGGTTTGCAGTTGTTTCTTTTTATACTCTTAAGAAGGGTACTATTATTATTTTTAGTGATTGTAAGTATAACTTTTTTGGCATTTTTATAGTTATTTTAAAGATGAAGTTAAAATATTTGCTTAGGTAATACTTTTAGATTGTTTTTTAATAGCAATACTAGGGGCTGTTATACAAAAGACTCTTTAATAACAAGATGCATAAAAATCACAATGGCTCCATCAAACTCTCTGTGTCTCTAGCTTGAAAAAAATAAAACTGGAGCCATCTTTTAAGCCAGCACAAAAAATATGTAAACTAAAAAGGCTTTAGTCTTTAAAAATCCTTCTTGTTATATTGTTCTTTATTTATACCCACAAACTGTGATATTAAAAAAAGAATACAACTTTCAACTACCTTCTAAAGGGTTAAAGAAAACCCTTTTAATTCACTGAATATCTTTCAGGGTATTCAAACTTCGTCTTACCAAGGCCTGTTACCCTTTTTGTATAGTTTTTGTTGTGTTTTTTTGTAGTTTTTCGCTCTATTTGGCAGCATTTGGGGTGACAGGGTCCTTCATAGCTAATTAACTGCATTTTTCGCATGTCATAGCGCGGACTGACTGGCTGACTGACCCCGATGTCCAATGTCCCCGATTCCACAACACTCACTGCTGCATGTCGCATGCATTTGGGGTGTAATTAGGGTCAACAGAAGTCAACTAGCAACTTGATGCTGCATCTGCCCCTGTCCCTGTCCCTGCTTTCCTGGCACTTTTCCATCTTGCTCTCCGTGCGGCTTTAAGGGGAATTGGGCCAGAGACAAGTGCCACCCACAGAATCCCATTCCGGAACTCTGGTTATGTTATCTGTCCTTTTGGATCGCCTTCTCTCCTTGCATTGCAAACTTTTTGTAAACGATAAGATGCTGCGGAGCTTTAACTGATTATTTTTGTCTTAATTGCCAGAGAATTTTGTCCAATTTGTGTTGAAAAATGTCGCTGTTGCTGAAATCAACAATTTTACTGACTCAGTTAAATTAGGGATGAATGCACCCTTATTTTTGCTTAGGTTTGAATAAAAATAAAGGTTTGTTCAGAGATAAAAAGTATCTTCTTTATTATAAAGTAAGCTTAAACTTTATTTAAGTAAACAAATAAATAGTGTTTCATTGTTTAACTTGTATTATTAATTTTTTGTTTTGCAAAACGATATATTTCTTGCCTTTGTTGGTCAGATTAAAAAGATATGGATTTTGTTATAATAGAGAATTGTCAAGCAATAAATCTTTTTCATAGATTTCTTATAATTTTCATTTATTAATTAATTTTACTAACTATTAAAATCTATCTAAAATAACTCAAATCCATTTTCATTTCTAAAAACCGATGACTCAATTTCTTATAACTCATCTTACCCTAATTTGCATCTTTTATATTCACCCCCTGGAACCATATCCTTTTTCTCAGCTTTCCATTAAAACGTAATCTCTATTGTCATGGAAATCCTGAGCAAAGCAACAATATAATTTGTAATTTTTTCATTTTCATGACGTCAGTTTAACCCCTTTTTTTAGGGGACTTTTCTGAGCTTAAGGAAATGATTAGTTTAAATCATAAAGCTGAGAAATTACTTTCGTTTTACGCCTTGCCTGGGTTTATTATGGCGAATGCTTCCATCTTCATTGCCCGCCGGTTACAGTCACGCTGCTCTACTGTGCTGTGCAGCTATAAATTCGCTTAATAAAGTTTTCATATTTGCAATTAATTTCATTTCATTTTTCATGAATAAGTTGTATGGCTGCCACGGCTTTGCCGACTTCAGCCTGTTCGCAATTTGCGCTCCATTCAATATAATCAGAGCAGCCAAGGCGGCAGGAAGGCTGGACAAATGGATGGATGGATGGATGGAAGGATGATGGTGGGTGGCTACAGCTGAAGCTGGATAAAAGACACAGGACTAAAAGGAGAGAGGCTGGGAGAGGCAGAAAGGGGACCGAATGAAGCCGAGTTGAGTGGTTGCCCGGTTGCGGGATTCATTACAACATGACGTATACGTAATTCGCCGAGTTAACTCGCAATTACAACCCTCCTCGCCGTCTGGGGGAAATTTAAAATTTTCTTACGCCATTATCGGCAAATGAGAAATCGTTTAATTAAACACAGCTTAAGACCTGGGCAAATCCCACTTTATGGGCCATAGATAATTCATGCGACCTGTCCGTCTATTTGACTTGTCATCCAGTCTCCGTCTGGATAGCTCCTCCTGTGTGGTTGTTGTAATTATGGTTGGTGCAATGGTCTCTGGGAAAATTGCTATTTAAACATTTTAAGTGCTTTTGGTGTTAATAACACATCACCGCATGTTTCATTTGCCTGAGTCAACAGTTTAATTAGAGTTTGTGCATAAATCATTCGCATCCATCCATCCATCCATCGCATCCATCTCTCTGTCCCTGTTGCCTCTCTCTCTCTGCTGCAATCTGTTCTAGAACTAGAAATATATATATCCATTCTATATATATATATATATAGACGGATCCTTTTGCCGACTGTCGCTTCTTCTGCCCATTTGGAACTGGCATATTTGATGTCGTTTTGCTTGGGGTTTTTGCAATGCTTTATGAGCCGTGGGCCAACGGGGCGGATGAGTATTGCGAGGCGATTTTGATTTAATTTCGTTTGCTCAAAACGTGACAAAACATTGGGAAAATGTCTGTATTTAAAGTTAAGGAGGGAATTGTTAAAATGCAATTAAAATGTACTAAATTATTATATTATTTTGTTGTTAAATGTTTACATATCAAAATGCAGGATGAAATTCATAGCTTGATATACATTATAGATTATGTAAAATATATAAAAATGCTTCTGTAAAATCAGAATTTCTCAGGTTGCTCTTGAATTTATCTCGCAATGGCACTATCCATTTATTACTAGAACCCCTGAGCATTTGGTAGCGACTCAACTCCTCTTTTCCATCCCAGACATTTGTAATAGTTCATCTCGAATTGCTTTTGAGGTCCATTAATACAAGAGAGCAGCCGTGGCAAGTGACAGTGCTAAAATTAATAGAGCACCCACGACTTTCCACTACACCCACCCACCCACTTCATACACTCCACCCCCTCCACTCACTCCATACACTCCACCCCCTCCATTCACTCCATACTCTCCACCCCCTCGATTCACTCCACCCACTCCCAGCCAATCTATACCGATCCTAGCTGGGCCACGTGGCGGATGCGTGATTTATTCCCGATGCTAGGGCGCGTTTAATTGAAAGCCGCCTTCATTTACGGTTATAAACACGGAATATATATTCATAGTTTGTCTGGTCGAAATCTCGACTTTCGGACTCCTCGATTTCGGGCCAATGAATAGACAAATATTGTGGCTGGCTTATTAATGGGCTGCTTAAATTACGATAATTGCCACGCAGCGAGCGGTCAGCGACGATGATGATAATGATGATTTCCCTTACAAGGATGATGATATCTTGACTAATTAAAGCCAGGAGAGAAAAAGAGCCGCCTGACTTGACGTCACAAAGAAAGAGAACGAGTGAGAAAGAGAGAGAGAGAGCCAACGAGAGAGAGCGTTTGGTCCTGGCGGCAACAGCTGTTCACAACTGCAGCGCCGCCACCCACACAATAGTAGCGAACGCCTCCTCTTTTCCTGTTCCTTTTTTTCCCATTTTTTTTAGTTCCTTTGGAATGTGTGTGTATACCGAATTCAGTTGTTGAGCCTTTGGCGTAGTACGCTCTCTCTCTCTGGATCCAGAGAACTCCCCCGGCTTTTGGAGAAGCGCAGTCGCCGGAACCGAACCTATCCTTCCTCTCGGGCATGCGTATCCCCGATAGGATCCACTTTCCTTTTTGGGAGCTCGCTAAATCTGCAAAGGAGGAGAGTGTGCGAAACTCTTTTGCCGGCTTTTCGGTCTCTCAAAATAGCATTAATATTTAATAACACACACTGAGCTGGGATTCTCTTCTTGTTCTTGTTTTTTCTTTTACTGTTTTTGGTCCCGAAAAACTTTTTCGGCTGTCCTGTTGCTCAGTGTCGCCATCTGCCGCCTGCTGCGTGCCCCAGCTTTGAAAACCCAGGTCCAGCCATCAAAAGTTAATTAAAACGCATACTTAATGCTTTGCCAGACTGCCTGCCCTGCCCAGTCCAGTGCAGTCCTGCTTGGGATCCTTGGTGCCTTCCATCCCGACATCGGGGCTAGTTTGGCCCCGACCTGTATCCCCATATGATATGCATGTTTGCATACGAATAGCTGGCACTGTGCGATGTTATGGGTTTTGATTAATTGGAAGTGTTGTTTGACTTTGCACGTTTCTGAAAGCGGGGAGCGAGCACAGGAGTTCTAGGGGATTTCCTAGGGGATTTTCTCCTTGCTAAATGTTTTCATATCGGTGTTCGATTTTCATGCTGATGGATTGTGGAGGGAAAATGTTGGGAGAGAGTCTAGAAAGTGTTTAAGAGAGTTATAGTTAATACATTTAATATTAATCTTTATAAAAATTAGGCAATACATATAAAAAACAACAACTTCAACTAAGTTTCTCTATTCCCAATATTATTTTCCTTCTTAAATATAATAATATATTAATAACATGTAATTCTTAAGGTGAAGTTTGTATTAAAGGTCCCCTTTTCCTAAGAATTTAATAAAAATTCCAGCACTCTATGAACTGTTTCCCAAGATCCCATTATTTTCATAAGTAAACATGGTATAAAAGCCTGTTTTTAAATTAAACTACAATAAACCCACACAAAAAAGTATGTCCAATTCATATTATTTAAATCCCAGGCCGAAACTCAACTGTATTCCCATTATTTAATCGCAAAAAATATAGCAAGAGGCCCTTTAAAATTAACATAAAATATCAATAGCAAGCATAAATTGGAAAGTTCAAACCCACGGAGACTCGGGCTCACCTTTCGTTACATTCCCGGCTAATCATAGATTACACTCCACGGATCCATCTCACTCTTGCTGCCGTTGGGGACCGCAATCCCCCAAAGAAACTGTCCAGAACGAAATGGCGCCAGGTGAGATGAAATGAAGCGAAAATGTAAAACGATTTTGCATACAAACGAAGCATAAAGCCGGGGTCCAAAAGTCCAAGTAGGGGTCACTCTCCCCCACACTTTGGTGTACATTCCCCTTCTGAACCGTCAGGACCCAGGGCCCCAGGACCTTCTCGGTTCACAGTTGCCAGTTATCGCAGCGTTTCTTTGCTCATAACGCGGCGTATACATTTTTAAGGCCGCTCAAGGGACTATTAAAACTATTATCTCGGAAAGAGTCGCCGCTTTCATTCCGCCCTTTTTTTTTTTGTTTCACCCTCCCGCCGGCATACGCTCTAAATGAAAGATATTTTCCCTTTTATACCCGATATTCGTGGTGGTTAAAGGGTATATTGTTCTGGTTCAAATGGAACAGGAAAGCGTTTTCCACATCATATGTTTGGTTATTAGTTTTATATCCGGTTGAACAGGGTGGTATCAGGGTGTACAAATGTCAAGAGTTCTTGTAAATTATATTGGGAGTGTTACAGAAACCATCAGAGTTTGGATAGCTTTTTAAAATATGTGTAAAAGAATACTACAAAATATTGAAATTAAATATTTAAAAATATTCTTTTATGTTAATTTGTTAATTCATCTCAAACAAATTGTTTTACAGACTCGACAAGGGTTTTGAAAATCTCATAAAAAATGTCTAAAAGTTCGCTACAAAATGCTGCAAATTGAAGAAAAAAAAACCTCTCAAAAATTTTATTTTATACTTTTATATATATTTCTAGGGGATTTCAAAACCAACTTTCTGGAGCTAAAGTGCTAGAAATTGTGAACAGTTTAATACATTTATTAAATTTATTTATATTTATTATATTATTTCTTATGGAAATTTTTAAATATTCCTTATTTTCATAAGCTCTCGTTACGGGTATTCCATAGTCTTAATACCATACTTAAAACCACATTTACTTTTTTTACTTCCTCTTTTTTGAGTTTTCCCAGTTCTTTTTGCTTCATTTCGAGGCCAGAAGAAATTAGCCAAGTGCGCAAAAATTTAAATTAATTTCATGCTTCTGCAAGCCGAGTCAAAACTAAACTGGCCAACACAAACATCGTGACACACACACACCCACCCTACTCTCTGCACACACACAATCTGCACTCCCCCGCAAACTGACACATACAGGGGAGCAACATTTTTACCGCAAACATTAGCAATTCTAATTTTTCGTGCAATGGTCGGGACTTGCCCCCAAAGAACCTCCCTTTTGTCCCAGCGGTTTTTGGCTGGGTCAGTCATAAAAAGGTTAAAGGAAGCCCATAGCCAGCGCCACACCACACTCAGGCACACTCTCACACATGTGCAATATTCATTGTTTAAAATGCAACCACAATATACACACACACACACACACTCTGTGTGTGCTTTCACATCCGGTTTCAAGGGAAACATTTAGCTGTCTGTTGCTCCGAAGCTCTCTTATTAGGATCTTGGGCTTGGGCGAGGGAGGAGCATTCCATAACTTTGTCATTTAAAATTGAAATGGGGTTGTTGGAAGCCAGGACTCTCTGGACAGGAGATTTCAGAGGAGATTCCGAGATGAATCACGTGGGCTGAGGAGGGTAAATTTGGTATTGTTTGAATGTTAAGTCTAAGCTAATGGAGGGCGTAAAATAGTTTTCATGTCCTGGGAATTGTTAAATTGATATGGGGTTCAGACGCTGAAAGGTATACATCAAGTTGGTCAATTTGTTTGTTAAATCTTTGAAAATATTATTTATACAGATATCTTTCCTATAAGTTGTTGTATAATTTATTTAAGGATTCTACAAACACTTAACGTATAAATTAATATTTATTTATCCTTTAATTTTGTTTGATTTGCTTTTAAAGAGTTATAAAAGGATTTATTTGTATTCTTAAACTATTGGAAACCCTACAAGTCACAACCCCCCCAAAGACTATTTGGCATTTTCTCCACACATTCCCTAAACATTACTCATTCGTCTAGTGGGCCCACTCAAAGTAATTTGGCCTGGTTTTTGCTACATCTTTTGCGACAAACTTTCGGCCATCGATGTGGGTTTTGGCTTTTGAATTTTGGCTTCCATTCCGGGGCCCGGATCGCACTGCGACTGCTTAATTGCCATTGACTTTTGTTAAGACGACAAGGGGGCCAGCGAAGGATGATGATGGCACCAGAAAGTGCGCAGTCAAAGGCAAACAATGCCAACGACATCCTTTTGAGATTTCTCACTGCCGCCTGCCCTTCGGACATGACGAAGCCATGATTGAGCACGGACGGGGGCTGGGACTGGGTTTGGGTCTGGGACTGGGTCTGGGACTGGCAAATGGTCTCGCCATTTTTAGTGAGACAAATAGTTGAGTCTGGGTTGCATTTCCATTTGAGAGCGCAATTTATTTGACTGCGCCACCACGAAGAAGTTTCGAGCAGCGGCGGCATCAGCATCAGCAGCTTAGACCGGAAACTCTGCAGCGGAAGTGCAGCCCGTTTTTTCTCTGGCCCCGCTTTCTCTTTCTCGCTTCTATTTGATTTCTTTTAGCCCGACTTTATTCTGGCCCCATTTTCGGTGGCTGCTGCTGCTGCTGGCTTTATTTGTTGTCTCATTGCCTCGCCTCCGCTGGCCTTTTCTCCTTTATTCTTTTTGGGGTAAGAAATGTGACTTTTACTGCGACAATTTGTGTATCCGCAAATTGTGATTAATTACAGCGGCAGGCAAATGCAGAGGAAAAGATAAACTCCGGTCCTGGACTGGTCAAAACGATGTCTTTTTTGCGGCGGCTAATGTGCTGTCAGTGGCGCTAACCCTTTTCTCTCCTCGCTGACCCTTTTAACATAAATTATTCTCTGGCAATTTTCGCCATGTGAAATTATGGAAATTATCAACATTTTCATAACTTTCATTTGCGATTTATTAATATTAATTTTAATGCTTTGCCTGCATAATTGCGTTATTTCATTAAAAGGGTTATTTCTGTAATTTAGCAAAAAGTTTTACGACTATGTAAATGTGAATTATTTGGAGTATCTTTGCCGACGAAATTTTGTGTAAATGTCACCTTTCATCGGGACACTCTCAAAGTTCTCCCTGCCTCGGGGACATAATGCAATTTTACCAAAAAAAAATGTAGAAATGTATAATGTAATGCTATATATAAATCCTGGGAAAATGTGTGTGGGACTCGGAAGAATGTAAGGCATTAAAAGCTTAAAGACTTAAAACATTAACACACACCAACGCAAACTATTTCAGCCAAGGCAAACTCAAAAGATGCCACCGAGTAATGGCTGGGATGGAATCTGGAAGCTGGAAGCTGGAAGCCGGGCGGGGCGGGATTGCGGCCAGACAGACAGTCAGTCAACGGCAGTTGAGCTCATGATAAAATTTAAATCCGTCAGGTGCATTTCTACATACACATATGCAAGGGTATGTGCATTTTCCACCCGACTCTCCCACCCTGGGCAACCGCACACATCCACACACGAGCTTGGTTATAATTTATTATGCGCCAAATCATGGCAAATGCATTAAAATTTTCGTCTACACCGGCAGAGTGTGGCCAAAAATGTCTGAGCTAGAACGATATGGTCATGTGGCGTTGGGGGACATCGGTTTTGCGGTGCTTCTGTTTGTCAAATTTCCTTGCGTGAGAGAAAATCGTGCAGACGGAAACTGAATGGCGGTAAAGTGTCTAGCAATGGGTCAAAAAAGTTGGCTGTGGAAGGAAAACTGTGGATGAAAACTCAGGGAATTAAAGCTGCCTGTATATGGGAAGAATTCTATGGGAATTACGTAGGGTTTTATTACTGATCAGAACACATTTTTATAATTACGATATTTCTCATTATAAAAAAGTCGAATAAATTGCAAATGTAGTTAAGGTTGTAGATCATATTGAAAATATTTTCTTTTCCTCTATTTTTAAAAGACTTATTTCAGTAGTCGAATAAACTAACATATATTGTTTAATAAAAACAGGATAATAAAAACATTCGGCTTTCTGTCTGACCAAAGTATATAAATAAATATATAAGTAACAATAAATAATGAAATAACTTATCTCTCTGTAAAAAACCTTTTATGGAGCTAACCAAAACTGTAAGTGTAATAAATAATTATCCTTGCTTATCTACCCCTCACAATTACTTGCTTACCTCCCTCTCATAAAGAGCTTCATATACATGAGTTTATTTAATTTTTTCATTAATTTATCTTTAGCTCACTTGATTGCTTTAAAGCTCTGTCACCTTTTTAACAAGATTCTCACGTTAATCACGCATCATAATTACCGAGAATACGTAAACAGAATGTTGCCCGAAATAATTTCGTGCCTCAGTTAATTTTCAGCGTTACCAAGGCCCAAAAGTGTTGGTAAAAACCTCCATTTCAGTTTACCTCTCTAGATTTTTATGCTTGTTTGTGTGTGTGCCAGAGCTCGGTCTCACGGTTGCATATTGTGGGTGTCCCCCAGAGCCAGCTGACAGCTCGGTGTGTGCGCCTGAGTGTGGGCACAAATGTCAACAACAAGATTATGACCAAAACGCAGTTGTTGTTGCTGCTGCTGCTGTCGGTGGTTAGCCAAGCAGCTGAAAACAAGGAAAAACCTGCATCAATGGACGCCACCATAAAGGAATTGTCGTCTGGCAGGGCAAACAACGAAATTAGATTGCCCGGCTCCGCACATATGCGCCATATTATATGTTTGTATGCATAATCCATCAATTAATACAGCTGACAAGCGTCTAATTAAATATGTCATGACTGTTTGCCCCACCACCTCTCCTGTGTGTGTGTGTTTTCTATGTGTTCTGCGGTGAAAGCAACTTAATGAAGCTTCGACTAAAGACCGGCAAGTTTCCGCCGCAGAAAAATATTGAGAGAGAAGGGAGACAGAATTGTTATTGCTCCACGAGCCGCAAATTCATTAAAGTTTTAGTCAAATCCATAAATAAATGACTTTTCGCATAACCCAAAAAACTTGGCTAAGTAGTAAAATTATGATGAAGAATGGCCAACGGAATATTAGCGAAGATCATTTGTCTTATTGACAGCAAAAATATGACAGTTGGCGGGTAATTTTCAAGACTAAAGCATAGTTTAGAGGGGGAATGAGATATTGGGAAAACGTTAAAGGAAATATCGAGTAATGTTATTGATTTGTTAGCATCTTTATGTATATAAAAAATATATTTTCTTTGGATTTTATCATATTTTCATCCCATTTACAGGCACTTTTCTTTGAAATTACTTTTTATTTATTTATTATTTTATTTTATTTTTATTTCAACAAAATAGCAAATATCTGCCATTGAATGCTTTACCTTACCCCTTACCTCTGCCCGAACAAGGAGTGTTTTTTAATGATTTAAAACCTTTTTTTTAGAAATCAGGGTTTGTTACATTTTATTTTATAACTCGCTATCGATATAATTAAGATTTAACAAAATTTTTTAACTCCTTTAACTCAAAACCTATAAGTTTTAAATCACTTTTTTTTTAATTTTAAGAAGATAAATATATTTTTGTGTATGTGAGAAACACTTTAAAAAATATAAGAGCATTTTCTCAAATGTTTTCTTTTTCCATTTGTCAAATGTATTAATGCTTAGTTCACCTCCTTTTTTTCTCCTGTGCACTGTCCAAGTTTCATCGACTCAAGTTATTCGCAGACTAATACCATTTGATAGATCGTCTTTCCAGCAGCAGGGGCATATATGATTTTTGACTGTTGCTACTACTACACTGCTTTTCTTCGTTCTTTTGCAGCTTTTACCTTCTGTCGAGCGACGCATTTCGTTGCTCTTAATCCTTTTTGCACACTCCCCATTTCGCTCCCTTTCCCTGCCATTCAGTCAAACAAAAAACCTTGATAATGGCAGCTCGACACACTCACACACACAGATGGAAACTTACACACACAAGTACACTGAAAAAAAATGGCATATTTAATGGTTTTAGCAATTGAATGGCTTTTGTTAATTTTCTTCTTTTTTTTAAATTAATTGTTATATTCTTATTTAGATTAGTATTATTTTTATTCGTAGAAAATACAAATAAAAGCATTCGTTTAATTCGTTTTTATTTCAGTGTGACCGTAATTTTAAAGAATATAAATATTTTATGATTTGATTATAGGGATAAGTGCTATTTCTGCATATTTTTGACTAGAAGCTAGAGAATGATAAAATGCAAGTTAAGTTAAATATTGTATTCTTCTTGATATTTAAATTCTATTTCAAGGTTTCAAGTGTGACCATGTTAATATAGAAATCCTTTTGTTAAAAGGTTTTATTCTTCTTTTTTACTGGATCTGAATATATAGTGCAACCTGTACATTTTAAATTATTTAGTAGTTATAATATTGAAAAAATCCTATTTAAAATAGTTAATTGTCTCAAATATTAATGAGGAAATCTTTCTTAAAATCTAGAATTTTCTCAGTGTAAGAACGCACACATACTCAGGGACGGCTCGGCTATATCCGTTTGCGCATATATGGCAGGGATTAGTGAACATGAATGTTGATAGGCGGCGTTTCAGTGTTTGACAGATGAGTTTTATGGGTTTTTGCGCTTGTCATGTGGAGATGTCTCTCTTCATACAAGAAGTGTGTGTCTGTGTGTAGTTCCACGTGTGAGTGTGTGGGAAATGCGGTATATCTGTGTGTGAGTCGTTGTCTCAGTTGGGCGCCATAATAGCGCCGAAATTGAAAGCATAAAACTCAATTAAAGCAACTTTATGTGCAGTCATTTCTCCGGTTTATGTTTGCAGTAAGCCTCGCGACATGTCTGTGCACCTGCCACGCCCCCTCAGCCAGCTCAGGCGCCCCGTGGAGCGGCCCCCTTTAGATGCCACTCGTACTTGCTGACATTTCCTAATTGCGCGTCAACATCCAGCGACAACGGATATTGAAAGAGCTCTTCGCAGAGCGGCCCCCGCTCTCGCCTTGCACAAAATTGAAACTGCAAACAACTTCATTTTGGCCCACACACAACCAACTATTCAAAAGCCCGCTAAATATTTGGCCATCACCCCCACACCTGGCCTCCGCAGGCACACCTCTTCATTTGCAATCCCAGGAAAATCTCTGCTCTGGCTCACCCCACCCTGCACTCAAACTGCAATTAGCGGTGGGAAGGATGGCAATATCAGTCTCCTGTCACGCTGCCATCGCTAGCTGCAATCTTCGAGGGCATACCAGGGGATGGCCCACCCACCACCTCCGCCTTAAAATCCCTCAGCCCCCCTTTTAACATTCCTGCGTAATTTGTTGTAACTGCATCATTTAACATTTGAAAGACTACAGAGAAATGCTAAGCAAGGAGGAGAAAGGCAGGTTGAAAGCAATTCCTTTCCCGGCTTGCCCTTTTCGTGTGAATACTTGAGTGCTCAGACTTGCAGTACACAGGGGAAAATAACTCTTAATTTAATTCACTGTATATTTATTTAATGGGTAAAATAATGACAAAACTAAAGCACAATAAGTTTTATATTGAGCTATATTGAGTTATAAAATACTTCTGCTTATTTTCACAAAGAAATGTTTTTCATTTATTTAAGTTCAAAAGAGGTTACTAAGGTGTCAGCTGTAAATAATAAATTAATGTATTACCTAAATTAAATATACTTTTAGCTCTCTGTTATGTCTAAAGGTTAACTTTCATATTTTTAAAGTTAATAAACCCTATTAGTTGAATGTTGAACAAAAATGCTATTTACAATTAATTAAAGAAACTGCCAAGCTTGATTAATTTTTGTGGGATTTTCTAACACAGACATTGATTTAATATCAATGTAATTTTAAATGTTTCTTTCTATATGCCTTCTAGCTCTACCTTTTCTTTCAGTGTTCCTAACTCTCCGCTCCTGACTCCTTTCCGCCACGAAAACGGCTGCCACTTTAGTTGCCATTTGCTCAGGGAAAAAGGGACAGCGAGCGAGAAGTGTGTGAGTCTATCGGTTGCTAGTTAGGGATAATGGCAACAGACAGCAGTTAATGTTCCGAAAAAATGCACTACAAAGTGTTACAAAAAAGAAGGAACAAAAAATAAAAGAAGAGAAGAAAGTCGGTGCAGGGCAGCAATTTCAGGCAACAGACAGAGCGCATCGCTGTTGTTTTACAAGCTCCTCCGAGTTGGCTGCCGAGATTCCTTGCCCTCGCGCCCTTAAGTGCTGCCCTTGTGTGAGCAGCTTGCGAGCGGGATGGATGGAAAAAAGCCAACACTGAATGCAAGTAAGAAATTAATTAGCTCTGGCCAAATAGGAGTGAAACTCATCTTTACTTAGCTATTTCAAGCACTGCTGGATTGACAGTACTTTTTTGAATGGCTCAGAACAGTGAAGAGATTTTTTGGTTAATTTTGTTATTTAAATTATTAATAAATTAAATAATTTTTAAATATTTGTATACTGAACTCTATAGTATAATAGTTCTGATATAATAATATAGTATTTTTTATAAGGAACCTGATGAAATTGTGCGATTAGAACTTTCTTAAATAATTTTTTGTATTCCTTATTATTCATTAATATTATTCATATATTGTATTAAATTTAACCCACTCACCCATCTCAAAAAAGTTGAAGCCAGCTAATTGATTTGTTAGCCAGGTCTAAACATTCCATTTGCTCTTCGCAGTGACTTGAGAGTTTAGCCTCCGTTTGATCAAGTCAATTAAAACTAGATTTATACTTGGCAAAGACAAACAGATATGCAAACTAAATACACTTATACGGGGACCCCCAAACCCGGCCAAGCAATCAGGCAGGCAACCGAAAAGTTGGTCATACAAATCATTTGGCTCCCCGGAGACCGCAGGAAAGTCGACAACAAATAAGTTTAAGTACATTTAACTTTTGTGGGCGTAGTAGACACTCGCAGTGAGTGCGGGACGAGTCACGTCAACTTGCCTCAAGTATTCATTAAAAATCAAATAGAACAGAACTACCGAGTGTGATGGAACAACTTTTTTGGCCCCGGCAATTGCATTAAAGATCTATTTCGCCTCATTATGGCATTCCGGCAACTTTCTGCATGCATATTAATTAAGCGGTAAGTTATCAAGTCGACAAAATTAGCATATATATCAGGCAGCCCAGCAGCAGTCACTCAGTCAGGCCTCAAATTAGTGAGCCCAGGTAAAACATCAACTTGATCAACTTGCCGTCCCAGCTGCAAAAAATATAAATGAAACTTATTAATTTTGTTTGTCAAAGTTTGAGCACGACAACCGGCGAAGTAAACAGGCGACAGCCAACGCCATGTGTCACTCCATCAACGCAGGATTGGGGTTCCGAGGGATGGTCTCTCGTTAATTAGGGTGTGAAAATAATTTGCCACGTTCTCTTTGTCTGCCGAGGCGGAAAATGGAGTCTGGTCTGGGTACGGGAACTACGTGAGCTGGTGGGACAATTAAGGAAATCGTTGGCATTGCTTTGAAGGGAGATGTATGAGGCATACAGCAAAAGTTTCATGGCTTCCTAAATAATTCTATTGGAATTAATTAAAGGCCAGATGATATCTTATGTTTATATTATTAAAAGGTATATTATAATTAATTAAGGCTTGAATTATTTAAAAGTATCTGAGATCTGAATGCATATATTTAAATTCGTTTTAGTTGTAGTAAAGCTTTTGTAAATAAGGCTTATCTAAAGTATCTCCTCAAACAATCCCCTTTTATTCTTCGCCATAATTAACATTTGTGTTAATTTGCCAGACTTTTAAGCCCGTTGTAAATTCCAATCGAAGAAAGTTCTTCCCTATCTGTTCCGCAGTTTGCCATCTTTCTCCCTCACTTTGCCCCCTCGATAAACTTATAATGAAGCAATGGCGCATCTCTCATCTTACCTTACTTCCTGAACAGCCACTGCAATCAAGGCAAATATTTCCATAGTTTTTCTTGCCTTCTTTTTATTCATTTCCTTTTTTTTGGGGAAAACAATCTTCGCCATACTTTACGGGCACTACAAACACGGCAACTGCCGCTCATTAAGCCAAAAGGGGTGGCCGAGATACCGAAGGAGAGTCATAAAAATATCAATTTTATGTTTGAACAATGCACCGCACAAAGTGAAGCCCCCGCGATGAGATATTGATGATTTTTCCCCGAAAACAAAAAAACAAAGAAACGGGATTTTTGGTTCCGCCTCGCTTTTGATGCCTTTCAATAATCGTTATAACGTTGCATATCCCAGAAGATATAACGTCATTATCGTCATCATCAGAAATTGCTCAATCAGTGCTCCACCGCCACCAGTGGGGGGGTTCCTGGAAATATGCAAAAGTGGCCGCAAACAGCCGCCTCTTTGGGCCCTCCTCCAGGGTGGTTGGGTAGTTTTTGTATTGTAACTACCGCCATAAGATATGAAAATGACGGCCCACCTACAACATCAGCGGCAACATCAACAGCAACCAGTTAGGTCCAGCCATAAACAACATGGCAACGCCTTGCAGCAAAAGTTTCAAGTAGCTGCATAGTCTTTAAATTTACGAGCAAGACGTCGGCCCCATCTCACATCCACCATCTATGGCCAACCATCTCCCGAAAATAAGCGAAACAGAAGCCGCACCAGAAGCAGAGGCCAGCCCAAGCGGGACCGAGAGTGCTGGGCAGGATACGTGGCATGGGGACCAGGAAATGTGACCAGCGATGGTCGCGTGAGTGGATTTTACTACATATTGAATATTATTGAATGTTAATTTAATGATTACATTTATTTTTTTATATCAGGAATGTCAGCTTACAAATAAACTCTCTCGTTCGCTTTGCTAGTGCATTGCAGACAAAGCATAGAAAAGAGAGAGAGAGGTTTCTCGTTTCTCTTGTAAATCCGGTCAATTAATTTAGAGAGAAAAAAAGGTCCAGCTCTCTCAGCTTAAAAATAAACTCTCTTATTTACATTGCTTATACATTGCAGAAATATCTCAGAAGAGAGATAGAGTGAGAGATAGACAGAGAGAAAGGGAGAGAGAGAGAGAGAGAAAGAGAGAAAGTGAGAGATGGCTTTTCTCATAGAAGTGACATTGTTTCTCTTGTTAATACTTTTATTTCTTCGGAGAGAAAAAAAATCAAACTCTCTTAGCATACAATTACACTCTCCCGTTTGCTATTGCAGTCAAGACGTTGAAAACACAGTGAGAAAGCCTACATACATGTGGAAAAGATATTTTCTTACAGAAGTTTTTTGACAGAAATTTAATTAAATCCCACTATAGATTATATTAAGTAGTTTCTAACTAAGTTTTTCTACTTTAAATATTCAAAGAATTAAACAAATATTTAAGGAGGTACTTCTTTTATTTGAAAAGCCTCCCATTCTTGTAACTTTCTTAGAAAATGCAGCCCTGCAAAGTCCATTTCCCGTTACCATCTCTAATTAAGAAAGTTGGCTGAGACTTGGAACGTTTGCTAACTGCCAGCGGCGGCCGGAAACATAGCTCTGCATGAGGCTCACGGAACAGGAACAGTGGAAGGAGCAGGACTACAACCAGAAGAAGCACAAGAAGAACACGAAGAAGATATAGTATCATAAGGAAAGCAATGTGGCAATGGGAAGGGCAATGAGATGATAAAGAAGCGAGCAGTAACAACCACCACCACCACCAATGCTGCCGGTGCCAGTGCAGTTGCCTTTAATTTAGCGCCCATTTCTGTGCTTGCGCTTGACACGCCCCCTTTTGCCGCCCCCACATACACACACAAACACACACATACATAGGACTTGCCCACTTGCCCGGCGGCGTAATTTTAATAGACTGCAACAGTCTCAAGTTGCAAAGTTGATTTGCCAGTGGTCGTCGTCCTCCCCATGTCCTGTCCCCGAACACCCCAAACCAGGACACATACCCTGGAAAACTTTATGGGCCCCACGCCCAAGACCCGGTATTCGTTTTCTATTTATACCGCGTGTTTATTAGCCTTTAAGGTGTATTAGCCGGATTTTGGGTTATTTTTATTGGCCTACAAAAGGCAGGTGTTTTCTTTTTTTTTTTTTTGTTGAATTAAAAGAAATGGGATATATATAGAAATTAAATATATTAAATATTAACTAAATATTAGATTTAAAATATGACAATTAGAAGAAACTCCAAGACATATTACGCAATGTTATCTAAACTTTTATTTGAAGGAAAAATTTAGGTTAAAGGTTAAAGCTTTGAATAAACAAAAGCTTATGACTGGTTAGTGCCTTATTTCTAAGGGAAATAATTGCAGTTCATGAAAAACTGTATTTAAGAATTTTTGCGCGTATTTTTAGTTTTAGTTTATAAGACTATTTTGTCTTAAATTTTCTCTATGCCATTTTGCAATTGTTTTCAACAAATAAAAATATCTTATATCTTATAACCCATACAGGGTAACATTTCTTCCATCCCAAGACCGACTCATTTACTTTATTTTATAGTTCGCCGCTTCTGGCTTGGGGGAAATGGCGTTTTCTTACTGCCACTGAGCGACTGAGACTGAGACTGGGCAGTTTTCTCAGCCTCGGCATTCCCTGCCGTCCTGGCAGGATCTGGTCCAACCCCACACAGGACTCGCCCCCGGGGGCCTAGTAACACTAAACTGCATGCGAGGGGCAATGCCAAACAGAAAACTAGAAGCGGAAACTGGCGGGGAAAAGGGAGTGTATATATAATATATATATATATGTGTGTGGGCAGCTTTGCACTTTGGTTTTGTTTCGTTCATTGGAATTTATGTTCAAATTTCATGAAAAGAACTTGTTTTCCTGCAGCCAGTCTCGGTCTCAGGCTCCTCGGGCTACAAATACTAGGGTGTGGTGGGCCGGACTATGGACTATGGACTGTGGACTATGGGCTGTGGGCTGTGGACTGCGGACCCTGTTTGTGTGGGTGCCTTGGCTTATTAAACATCAACAGTAAACGCCTCCAGGGATCCAAGTTTCAGCTTGCGGTTTCGCCTTCTGCTTCCTCTCGCTTTTCTTTCTATTTTTTATTTTTGTCTGTTGGGGGTGTGGGTGGGAGTTTTTAGAAAATTATAAAATTACCATAATTAGTGTGTTGATATACGATGAAAGTTTTCTAAGCTGATTTATACGATACGCTCGCCGCTGGAAATGTAGAAATTCGGAAATTCTATTTCTCAGTAAGAGGATTTCTTCAGCTTTTATGAGTGCCGGCCATTTGATAGCAGCCAGAGAGAGAGAATGAGCTGTGTTCCCCATAGATAATTGCTTTAATGAACTCTCAGTCGGCGACGGGGCAATTAGAAGGTGTAAAAGGCGAATTGTTACTCGTAGATAAAGTTTCCCTCAACTTTTTTTGTGTGTGGCTTCATGTTGAAAAGTATGAATTTAAATGGACGGAAGACTACTTCCGGCTTGCTCCTTTCTCCTTGCACTCTTCATTTTACACTTCATTCTAATCTGTTAACTTTTTGGTATTTTGGCAAGGGAAGACCCAGCAGCAGCAGCGTTTTCCAAACAAAAAAACCATCAACAAATTTGGATTACCTATTGACTTTTGGCCAGGTTGTGCCTACACCCGTGTACACACAGTCACTCTACTGCCCGCTCACACATGAGCGAGCTCTCCCACACCAACAGCCACACCCACACACGTTCTCAATCTCCTGGACGCCCACGTACACACACACACATGCTGACTGTTATAACCTTCTCAATGACCTTTTATTGACCTTCGGGGGCGGAGGACAGGAAAAGCTGAAGCATCTCCATCACTGCACTGGCAGAAAATCAGAAAATCATGTTTTTTTTACTTTCATTAAGCAATTAAGTTAAATAATCTATCACTTGAATATTGTTCTAAAAGTAAAAAGCAACAAGAAATCATGGCCTTAAAATAATTTTACATATATATAACATATTGTGTCATAATTTTTGGGTGTATTTAAAATGGATTTGAGTTTGGTACCTACACATTTTTGTTTACCTACTTTTTGACACCTCTTTAAGAGATTTCTAACCTTTAATTATTTCCGTGCCACAGTTTATAATTTAAAATCAATTCGAATATTCACGGGACAATTCCTTAACACAATTTGTTTTAATCAAAATTTTCTTCATTTAACGTAATAAATCATTTAATAGTTTAAGTTTATACACACACATATTTTCAGCAAGTGTGCCACCTCGAAATAAGAAAAAACAAGTGTGGTGCAAGAACATAAACGCCAACACATAACAGTAAACATATTTCATGCACTTTTTATTCGATTGGCCGTTGGCATGGCCCAGGATACCATTGCCAGGATGCTGCCCCCCATCACAATGCACGGGCTCTGCTCTCTCTCTCGGGCTCTGCAACTGGAACTCCGGCTCGTTACGGTCCTGAGTACGGGAGTCCAGTGTCTGTTTGGCCAGGGTTCTTGGTCCGGATCCTGGTGCCGGCTCTTCGTTGCTGGGCCCCGTTCAAATGGCATTTTGCGAATTTCAGTTACATTTTTGCATATGCAATTCTGATCTCCGTTTTGCGGTTACAATGCTCTTTCACGATGCCTGCGGTTGTTGTTGCCGCTGCACTTGTAAATGACAGCAGCAGCGGCAGCAGCAGCAGCAGCAGCAACACCAACTACATGGGGAATTGTATTTAAGAGCAGCGGCGTCGACTGCGGCAGCCAATTGGCAGTCCTGGCAATATCCTTTTGAATAAAACGCTAGGAGGGAGCGCATGGAAGTCGGTAAAGAGGGGCAAACGGAGCAGCAGCTCTTTGGCTGTAAAGTTGGCCAATGAGTCGCTGGCAATTGCAATAATACTCTTTCTTTTGGAGTTTTGGCAGAGTGGCGAAATGGTGGAGAAAAATAAGAATAAGAAGTAGAATTTTAATTAAATGTATCTTTTATAGTTTTGTATATTCAACAGAATTTCTTATTTAACATTCTTCTGTAACGTGTTTCCAGTTTTCTGTCAAATCTTTTCAATTCTTCAAGCGAAATGTTCAAATACCTTTAAAGTCCTTTACCCTTTTTAATTAATTTAAAGCTGTTATAGTCACCATTTTACTTTAATTATCTCTTATATATAAAGAGCATTACCTAGCCGGATTATTTTTGAATTATATCTATATTCCCGCCCGATTGCTGCTCCTGCTGCAGTTTGCTACAACTACCACTGCAGTTGGCATTACCAAGGCGATTCCTTGTGCTGTTGCCGATGGCAGTAGTCCCCTTTTACTGTTGCAAAAACTGCAGTGTAATGTAATGTATGTCCCGAACACACACACATACACAGACAGATGGACACAAAACGCACACCCACACGCACATATCGCAGACCGCCCATATCCTGTTTGTTTTTGTTCACCAACGCTTCACCCCGCAGCTCGATTTCCTCCGCTTTGGCCGCTTTTCCAGCTTTCCACGATGGCTGCGCTGCTTGTTAGCTTCAGCGTCTAACACGTCGGGCATTTGTAGTTGTTATCAAGTGCAGTATTTAACTGCAGCAATTTTTACAGTTGAATTTGTAGCCCTAAACTGTGTGTGTGTGTGTGAGTGCCGGAATGGGGGGCATGCAATGCAATTTAGATTTCAATCGAAGCAGCGTATGCGCTGCAAATGTTTGTTAACATTGAAATTTATGCACTCTGCCGAGCGGAACTCCAAAAATGCAAACTGACAAACTTAACTCTCTACCTATTACACGTAAACCATTAATTTTTGCACCTATCTTTGGAAATCTTTGAACGAAAAAAAAAGTAGAGAAAATAGGATTTGGGCTTTGGTTTTTTCTTCTCCTTTTTTTCGGACATCGTCTGGGCGTCGCAAGCTCGTCAATCATGTTAATTATAACAAATCTGTCACGTACTCAACATTTTGCAACATAGAACTGCAAAGAGAAAAAAAAAAAAACAGCACAGCACTAGAGTCCTGGNACAAAAAAAAAAAGCTAACGAAACGCAGGAAAAGGCACGAAGCGAACGTCAGGATCCGTGCACCTCATGAAGATGATGACGATGCCGGGATGATGATGATGATGATTATGATGATGACGATGCCTGATTTTATGGCAGTGGCGTGCCCGTAAGCGATTTTTAAATTGCTGCTCTGCATAGGACACAGGACTAGGGACAGGACAGGATTCACCTTCTTCCTGCGAGACAGATAGAACATTGTTAGTGCAGGGCACCAAATTCCAGAAGCACTGCAAGTAAAAGTGTATTTTAGAAAATTGAATATTGGCAAGAATATATGTAGACCTGGAAGTGCCACAAAAATAACAAGGGTATCGAAATCCTTCTTCAATGTGTCTGAAAGAATTCAACAAAGTGTTAAATCGTAATAATGATAAAAATGACACAGAAGAGGGTACCATACATATTTTATTAAATAGCTTTAGACACATTTTTCAGAGATTTTAAGCCCCTACAGATTTTTGTAGCATCGTTGTTAGTCAGAGAGTTCTCTTTATATTCCTATATTTATTTTCCATAAACTTCGCAATTTGGTGTCCATTATTATTCGACACCTACTTCAATTTGTAGAATATTAAATAATGACTCGAGGTCTTAAATGTTTATTATTCTATAAAAGACATAAAGATCTTGTCTATTAAAAAAGGATTAGTTCAGTTTCTAGGCTAGAAACCTCATCTCCAATCCAATGAGATCAATCTACCAATCCCAAAATTTGCAGTTCTAAAATTTATTTCGTAAAAAGAAATATCGGATAACAGTTCTCTATAAATTAATCAGCCTTTTAAAACAAATTTAAAATTTCTACAAGGTAAAAGAACATATTCTATACAGCTTTTAAATACGTCTTAACTATAATAATTCGAACTTGTTTATTTTCCTCAGTGCAGCATCAGGTGGAACGTGTTGCATTGGTCAGAAGCCCCTAAAGACAAAGACCGATAAAGCGTTATCCCTGAACCATTATCCTTGGCGCCGGCCAGAAAATGGCTCGCAAATTGAGTTTGTTAATGGGAAAGAAAGAAATCAAATAGAAAATGCTGCATTATAAGTAATGCGACTACAGAATAGATGGGGGCCCCGGCTAAGTCAGGAAGGACTACGCAGGACTAGTTTGCTGCCAAAAAAGCGAAACATGTTTCTCCTTGGAGCCAGTGTGTGTGTGTGTGTGTGTGTGGGCAGTCGTGGCCGTGCTGGTCGTGTGCGTGTCTGCAAAAAGCAATAGCCAAGTTCTTGCTCTTTAGAAATAAAACAGAAATGCATTCAGACGGAAATGCAAATAAATCTTAGTCACTGCAAAAGGCAATTGGCTTTGGGTCAGCCTCAGACGCCGTCTCTGTAATTCGAAATGGATGTGGGCGGAACATTTCGTGCGTATATTTATATAAAGCCAGCCACCATGTACTATATATATCGGCAAACACCACATGAACCGCTCGGATCAAATGTATATATTGTGCATACATAGGGTTCATTCAATTCAACGCACAGTGTGGGAAAATCAAAATTTAGCTGTATTTAATTATTACAGGTCGCCATGGCTT
>JAEIHY010017001.1:0-11332 GCA_018904565.1 Drosophila tsacasi | reverse complement strand
AGGGCACAATAGACCCTAGTGGTCGCAGTGCACTAACCTCTTTGTTCATTATTATTATTAACCCCTTAAGAAGTAACTTATCCACTGCGATTATGTTGAAAAATAGGTAATGAATAGACCTTTTCAATGATGTATAATAATACATAAATAAATCATGTTGTACAGTCGAAAAAAAATAGGGAAAGTTACTTTTTACATAGCCCTCGTATATGTATTCTCGAGTCGAGTTCTCATTCATCCCTCTGCTACTGCTTATCCTCATTTCAGCTCGGTTCTTTATTAATTTAACATTGAACATTGATTTGCTTTATCCTTATTCTAGGCCATTAAACATTTCTTAGGGAGTATATGGTATTTAACGGATTGATGAGTTATCTAGTTACACCACGGACTATAGGATTCGACTAACACACGTGCATAAAGTGACTTCAGTGGGGAGACTTGGGTCAGGTCACACGATAGCTTTGCCATTCTTTAGGAAATTGTCGTCGTCCACGATCGTGTATTTGTTGCTTCTGTAGGAGTCCAACTCAAAGATGTACTTTTTGCCACAGTCCTTCATCAGCTTATGAATGACAGGTTTGATGTTCTCGATGCCAGCTAATCTGGCAAGTTCGTTGTAGTAAACAAACTGAAAGAAGAGGGTTAGGGTGCAAATTCTAGATTTAACGGGTGATAGCACCTACTTGTCGTTCGCCCATTTGATGTGCCTTCTTGCGATTGTGGACACCACAGCCCCACCGCTCTCCTATCTCCTGCTCCAGCTCGGCAATCATCTCTTCGCGGGAAGGGAACTCGCGCTCGCCCGTGAAGAACTTGACTGTGAAGCGAACCTGCATGTCGAAGATGTGGGTCGGAATGACGTTGAAGGGCAGCCCAATGAAGGCCATTGTCGGGTGATTGATGTTGATGCAGTGCTTCCACAGCGGCTGCACAAAGTTGTCAATAACCTGGACGCCAACGTCGGTGCTGAGGCAGGGGAATGTGTACTTGTAGCCGGTGCAGAACAGCACGTAGCTGAAGCTCTCCTCGCTCCCATCCTTGAATACCGCCCCATTGGGCGTAAAGCGCTCCACATCCGGTTTCTGTGACACATTGCCCATGAAGGATGTGTTGGGCGTTGTGGGCAGGTGGTGGCTCAGGAACACTTTCTTGGCGGCCGTGCGAACGTGGTTACAAATATCCATGCCGCTGGGCCCTGCACCGATAATTAGGACACTTTCGTCTACATTAAGAAAGAAAGAAATGTCAAATTTAATTAATACAAGTGAATTGATAAGAAAAAGTAAGAGAAAGGACAGTAATTTCAGGAAGACGCAGTCAAGTTACTAGGGATTTAATTTCCTCTAAAAAGATATATACAAGTACGATGTAACTTTGTATCATAGTTGATACTTTTTACATGCTTTTATAAAGCTTCGTGACTTTTGTAGACTTCTCGAGTTCTGTTTTTGAAGGACCTGCAATTTCTTGGATTGCTCAAATAACAATTATTTGTAAAACTGCATAACTGGGCAAGCTCAAATATCTGAATCACGATAAACTCCCACATCAACACAGCGTTCAACAAGGAAGCCCACAATCACTACAGAAGCACGTGCATTCAGAATTAGCTGAGGCTCACAACACATTATTATTATTATTATTATTATGCCACTCGGTCGGGCAGTCAACAGTGCTATCTGCTTCTGCTTCTGAGAGTGCTCCATTTATTTATGGGGGAAGCAAGAGTGAGACTATGGCCAGACGGCGGGGTTGATAAGTCCGAAGAGCTGGCAGTAGGATGCATATACTATTTATAAGCTTATCTTACCTTTAAACTTATCTGCCTTGCGGTACAGATGGCTGTGCATCTTCTTGCCCCTGTAAAGCTCCATGCCCTCGATCTGCGGCAGGTCCGGTTCCGTGTAGTGGCCGTTGCAGACGTACACGAAGTCGTAGTAGACTGGGTCGCAGGTATCAGTGCTGTGGTCCCACACATAGACCTGCAAGTGGATTTTGGAGAGCCAATGTCAATCGTAATGCCAATCGTTATTTCATGTGCCAACAACATTGTGCAAGCCCTGAGACAAAGTCGCAAAGGTTGAGACACAATCAAAACTGGTTCGGAAATACGTAGTGTGACGTCGCTACCCACCTCCCAATCGTCCAATCGAGGACGCACTCTTATCACCTCGTGCTGGAGCTTGATGTGGGGCTCCAGCTTAAAGTGCTTGGCGTAGGATCGCAAAAAGTCCAGGACCTGCTGGGCTGTGATAAAGGACTCGTCGATGTCGTCGGGGTAGGAGTAGTCGGGGTAACCCATGACCTCCTTGGGCAGATTGGTGCTAAAAGCGAGCAATGTCACTAATGCCTTTTCGTGATAAGCCTTCACACATACCGCAGTCCCTCGTACATGCTGCTGTGCACTTCGTCGTAGTCGTCCTTGGGCATTTTCTCCGAGAAAATCCACGTTCCCCCGATCTCAGTTCCTCGCTCATACGCCACCGCATCCAGGCCCGCCTCCAGAGAGTTCTTCAAAGCACAGAGACCAGCGGTGCCAGCTAGAAATTGCCCGTGAATATCACTTTAATAGATAGCGGCGTTTCCAGATCAGGTTACCTCCTATAACGCAAACCCTGCGTTTCTGGTCCTTCGAAGTCTTCATAGTTCGTATATATTCTAAGGGTAGCTGATTCTGAGGTCGAATTCCTTCCAAAACACTTCACTCCGCCTTTGCGACTGACCAACGACTAACTGCCGGGGGCTCGTGCTCCCGCTGATATAGACCGGGAAAGGCGTTGCGATGTGCGCTACACTCGAGCTGAAAAGCTGGTCGGCAAGCTCAGCGAAACTGATAAGTTGATAGCCGAATATGTACTCGTAAATATACTTTTACGCGGCAGGGGCTTTCACAGGGCGACTTCATCTTTACCCAAGGCACTTATCACTTGCGGTTGCCAGTGACATAACAGCGTCGGCAGTTCTGTAAGCGACAGACAAATAGTATTAAAAACTCAATGTATTTAAATATTAATTAACATAAAAGCTCTTCCACTGACACAATTAAGATTATATTCAAGATACTCAATATTTATATTTCAATAAACACCCTTCATGGGTCTTTAATTCAACTCAAACTCTCCCAAAGAAAAGTTTTTTTTTTTCCTGAAAAGATCACAAATCTTCTGATATTTTGATAACATTAAGCTAAGTTCTTAGTAATTTTTAATTGACAAACGTTTAAGTTAGGCTAGTTTCACTGTATAGTTCGAACATCTGGCTGCTGATCGTTACGCATAGAAAGCGATTATGGGCTGGGAGAAAACTATACTGCCTGAGTACTGATAACACACAATTCGTTTAGATTTCACCAAGAATTATACCCAGGAGTCACTGTGTCAATTCAGTTTAACAACCTATTTGAGTTATTATTTATGTATTTATTAATTACCAGCTGACCACACTAATGTAACAGAGTATTTGTAAATGTAGATGTGTGACTGTCACAAGTGGATTGATTAATCCGAGATAGGGAAGTAATTATTACTCATTCAATTACAAAAACATTCGTGGGACTACAATGTAAACAGACCCCAGCGAAGACCCTCGAAAAGTTCAGGAACGGGCATGAGGAAGCCAAGTAAAGTATGTTGCTATGTATTGCTTTGATAATGATAGTGAGTGCGCCTATGCCAATGCCTAATGTCGAGTAGAAAAAAGAATCCCATATATTCCTCCTCTGACAGCTCCTTGATGTTAATTAAGATTATGCTAGTTGCGTGCTGGAGTGCTCACACTTGACGCCCCGAGCCAAGGGCCCCGCCTTGATCGTTCTACAGATAATACTTTTAGCCTGTTATTTTCCACTACGTATGAAGCTTAGACATTTAATATTTACTATAAATAAATTAATTTTAAACTTGAATACTGACAATGAATTGAATTTTGAAACTTTGCTGGCTTTTATACTGCTTGATACATTGTAATACGCGTTTCTCTCCTATTATATTTTCTATCGCATCTATTTAAATCAATGCCCTGCCTTAGAAATGATCTTCCAAGTTATATGAATGTTAAATTAATTAAGAATTAAGAACATGCGACGTGACCGTTTACCCAACAGTTGCTACGCGGACTTTTTTTTTATTTTGAATCTAGTCTTATAAACTTGTTGAATTTGTCTTTCCAGATTGTCTAATCTCTGTTAAAGGCATAAACGTGTATATATGTGCGTACATATGTGAGTTGAAATCTTACAACTTTTACTTGTAGGTAGAATCAAAATCTAAAGGAATTATCTTGATCATTTAAGATTTAGAAAGATTTTGTAATGTTTATCCCTTTTTTTCCTTGTTTGTGGGTAAAATCGTAATAAATATCTGTTTAAAAACCTCGAATTAGTTTAAATTTTCATTACATTTACCTATATATTTGACCTTTGTAAAAGTGGTGAGGCCCTCCCTCGAGCCACCAAGTAGAGCGATGCTCCGTTTTGCTCTAACGGAGTTACCAAGTCATTTCCGACCAGCAACGATTTTCTTGCGACTTGTTCTTGAGTTAAATATAAAATAATTCATATAAATCCACTGCACAGTTTTTCGCCTCAGCGAACTTTTTCTGCTGCCCAATGCAAATTCAAAGATTTGGTAGATTGTTTCATAGAGGGCGCACATTTTGAGCTTTTTCAAATCAGCTTTTAGCTAGAAAAGATCACACATCGATAGGCCTAAGCTTTCAAAATAATACAAAATACAAATAATACAAATTCGCATTAAACCTTAACGTTTTAATCGTTTCAGTAATAATTTGGCTTGCGTTCAGAAGAGCAACATAATCTCTAATGGTATTATTGCGATACTTCTGTTAAACGCTTATGATTTTCTGAGCTTTCATCATGATCAGCAAAAAGGCGCGTAAAAATAATATCGATTTTTAACACAAATTTTGGAATATAATATCGAAATACATTTTTTTAAATTTTAATTTCTGACCATATTTTAAAATGGCACTGAAAAACAAATTCTGTCAATTAAGTAGGTATGAATTTCCTTATTTAAAATGCCTTTTGTGAATTAAATTCCATAAAATAACCCTTATATATTATTATAAATTCGTTTATCGCTGCAAAATCACAGCTGTTCAGAGTCTTGATCTGGCAACGCTTATACCCGTTTCGCTCGCAATATTTATCTTAGTACCCGCCAAAGCGTAAAGTCAGAAAGTGTTTTTTCGCTGTTTTTTTATATGTAGCTTGACCGCTTTAAGAAAATGTATCTTATGTCAGTTACTAGCTTTAAAATTAAAATTTTAAAAAAATTTTTAATTTGAAAATGCATTTTCTTAAAGAACTTAAAGAACTAATTGCATAACCGTTAAGATATTTTTATAATAATTCCTTTGCACTTTTCGTTTTAGCTTAGTATACAGTTAATGGGTACAAGCCCAATAAGACCGCCAACTCTTCCTAAAATTCGAAAAAATATGAAAAATCAATTTTCTCCTGAATACCTTTTGATGAATGATTGACGAAACATGGAACAAAATGCTTAGAACTCCGATACCGTCCATGAACAATTCCTTTCGCCTTTTCACGATGAAGAGACCCCAAACTAAGCAACAACTAACAACAAAAGTCGTTTGGCGGGAAACCGGACGATAACGATGAATTCCAAACCGTTTTGATCGGTGATCATTTTTTATCATTCTTATCGATACTTCAACCATCGATATAATCCATCAGTTTCGCGATCATGAAGATCTTCCATCATGATCGGAGGGCATACGTGTTCAGCAAAACTATCGTAAAAAATCCAACAGTGATCAGTGATTCGCATATAGTGATTCGCCAATCGATGATTACCCGCCAAACATCGCTATTGTCATTTTTCGAAAACATCGATGTGATCGATGTTGTCATCGAATCTTTCTCCACCTCTACCGAGAACGAGAGCGAAAAGAACGGATCGAAGAACCGGACAGTGGCGGTGATCAATCGTTTTCCGACTTGCTAGGCACCTCCAAGACTCTCGGTTAAAGGTTCAAAGTGATGTGAGGCGAAAACCGACAACTCGAGCAAACGGCGCGCACAGCGGAGCGAAAAAGAAAGCAAAGCAGCAGCAGCAGCAACAAGTTTTAGTGGTTTTCCTTTGTGCGTCTCGTTCGTGTTTGCTGATCTGCTCTGCGCTTTGCTCCCCGTTCGAGACCGAGTTTTATTTTGTTTTGCCCATTTTATCAGAACACAATCCAATCCCGACCGCCTCCAAAAAAGCGCAAAGCGAGCTGAGTGGAGGTGATCCGATCCCAGTGCATAGTGCATGCAAGGCTGCGCTTTCAAAATTACACAACACACACATGAGCGAGGAGACGGAGGGCAGCGCCTACAACAAAAGCAGAAGCACAAACAAAAGCGGGGCAGCGAAGCATTTCTGCCCCTGATGCCCTCGACGACTATGGCCCCCACCACCAGCCCCCCTGGTCCGACACCTAAGCTATCAGCCAAGTTCAAGTCCTCTTCGCTGGACCATGAGATCTACACCGCGAACCGGCGTGGCACGATCGCCACGGCTTCCAGCGACTGGAAGGCCCTCCGCGGCGGGACCACTAACGGCCGCTCCCTTCCAGCCGGTGGCCCCGCCATGGGCTTGTCACCTATCACAAGGGCCGCCTCCACATCATCCCTAGCCAGCAGTACGCGCACCATGACCAACTACCAGGAGTACAAAATGGAGATTATTAATCAGGTAACAGTTTTTTGTTTCCACTCTAGAATCTGCAAGATTTATAATACGCAAAAATAAAAATATATATCGTTTTTAAGAGCTGAATTCAAGTGTAAGCGTCCCGATGATAGTTTGTTTGTTTTATGACCATCACGTTACTTAACTTCTTTTCTATTACAAATTTTTTATTTTATTAAAATTTGAATTCAATGATATCTTTCAATGATATATTTCTTTTAATGAGAATGTACAAAACAATAACTGACTAAATTACCACTGAATATTCTGCATCACCAATATTCATTGTAATATTTTGACCTTACTATTTAAAGCTTTTACATCTGTATAAGCTTATCTGATATTTCACGTATTCAAATATTTGTAAGAAGAAACACTGAACTCTTGCTGATTTTCCCAGGTTCTCATATAAGTTACGGTTCGAGTTTGATAAATTTTAAACAAAATTTAAACTCGTAAAAATAACTATCTTAAGGTTCGTACAAATAAGTTTAAAAAAAAAGTACGAAGTAATGGAAATATATTTTTCATACCCTTGCAGGGTAATTTCTAACCCTATAAAGTATACATACATATATAATATATTCTTGATCAGCATCAACAGCCGAGTCGATCTAGCCATGTCCGTCTGTCTGTCCGTTTCGACGCAAACTAGTCCCTCAGTTTTTAAGCTATCTGAATGAAACTTTGGACATAGTCTCCTATATGCTCTTACTACTATTTATGTCGGAACGGGCCGAATCGAACAACTATATCACATAGCTGCAATAGGAACGATCAGAAAACTTTGAGGAAAAAAATTAAAACGTAGCCAGTTTTGAACATATTTTCATATAATTTGAGATATGGCCATTTTGTATTATTCTAGAATTTCGTTTTTAATTTTATTAAGATCGGACTACTATATCCATATAGCTGCCATAGGAATAATCTGAAAATTTTGAGGAAAAACTTATAACTTTGCCAATTGTATGCTGCAAGGGTATACAAACTTCGGTGTGCCAAAGTTAGCTTCCATTCTTGTTCAATATATTTGTATCTGGTCAGAGATGTAGCCATTTAATATTACTTTAGAGTTTCAGTTTTAATTTTATGCAAATCGGATGATTATATAATATAGCTGCCATATAAACGATCGTTAATGTAGATTAGCTTCCTTTCTTGTTAATACTAAGTTGAGTGTAAACAGCCTAATTAATATTTGAAAACTTCAGTCAAATGAAAAATCTTCTGTACAGGTGCCAGAAACGAACAACAAAATAAACAAAAAAGCTGTTCAAATAAATGCCCATATTTTGTGAAGATATTTTTTGTTAACTACGACGAATACAACAAAATATACGACAGATCCACAAACAGAGGAAACCTCGATTCCAATGTTTGCATTGCAAAAATCTTTGCGAAACTTCAATTTTGAGTAGGCCGTTAACAAGGACGATTGATATATCTATTATATAACATATGTACATCATTGGGGCGTCGTGACTGTCTCAATTTAATTGATAAGGTAAATATTTTTTGTTTCGGTCATTTGTTTATCTCCCGCCCGATAAAAAGCTTGAATGCCCGCACGGATTTATTCATTTTGCTACGTAAAATATTTACCTAACTTCCAGCAGTAAGTGAGTGAAATGTAAAGTGTGCATTTAATATATATACATATATTACGTTGTAGTTGCTTACATCCGCCTGATAATTTGTAGAAGAATTTTAGTAAGCGGCATTGCGGATGCCTGTTTCTTATTGGGCAAAGAACTACAATGACAAGTCCACAATAACAGCAAGTATTCGCGTCGAGGGCATTAAACAAGTATTCCCAAAATAAATAAAACCATACACAAGATGATTCCCTACGGGCTAATATGATGAATTCATCGAACCCGATGTGCTGATTTTCATGTTGTTTAGGTCGGTCAAAAAGCCTGCCCAATGTTAACAAATAAAGCGCCATAGCTACATATGTATGTGGTATATCACATAAACATAAACATAGCATATCACATAAACTAAAGACCCGGTGATAAATTTTGTGGGAGACTAAACGGGTTCGCTACCTTTCAATAGAATTGTCAAGCCCAGAGACGCAAGGTCAGCGATTCGCCATGGGCATTAGATCTAAGTCATACGTCATGTTAGCCCCAGAGAAGGTAATTACCCAAACATTTAACTGCTCAACGAAAATCAATAGGAATTGTGATCATTGCTTAAGCACCAAGGAGAGGCAGGGGTTTCCTTCATTCATTCTTAACTTTCAGCCTATCTGTGTAGCATGTGCGGATCGTTTATACATACTTATTTGTTTAGAACGCCTGTCATTGTTTATGATCGCGCTAGATGCTCTGTACAAAGACTGCAGTCGAGGGACTCTGTAAGAGGTGTGAATGATATTGCACAGGTGTCCACGAAATTCTCATGTACAACGCCTTAACAATAAGTAAATAAGTTCTCCGGAGCCGCCAGAACTCACCGGATATTTTGAGGCGATCAATTGATGTGGTGGCGCGCCGATAGACCAATCAACGCCACAAGCTACTAATTTAATTTTGATTGAACTTTTCGCTTTGTTTGGTCACCTTGCAGGGCAAATGCCTGTGCGGACAGTACATCAGAGCCCGTTTGCGTCGGGCTGGAGTCCTTAACCGGAAGGTGACGCAGCGGTTGCGAAACATCCTGGATACTGGCTCTTCCCACGTGGTATATGAGGTCTTTCCTGCGCTGAACAGCGTAAGTAGGTCCCATCTCTACTCTTTAACTTCTTACCAAAACGCTTTTATATCCACAGATGGGAGAAGAACTGGAGCGCATGCATCCTCGGGTGTACACAAACATATCCCGGCAGCTTTCGAGGGCACCATTCGGGGAGTTGGAGGACAGCGACATGGCGCCAATGCTGCTCAACCTTGTGGCCAAGGACCTATTCCGCTCGAGCATCACGTGGGGCAAGATAATCTCGATCTTTGCCGTCTGCGGTGGCTTTGCCATCGACTGTGTACGCCAGGGGCACTTCGACTACCTGCAGTGCCTGATTAACGGCTTGGCTGAGATAATAGAGGACGATCTCGTATACTGGCTGATCGACAATGGCGGTTGGATGGGCCTGTCGCAGCACATCCGGCCGCGAGTGGGCGAGTTTACGTTCCTTGGCTGGCTGACGCTATTCGTGACCATTTCGGCGGGCGCCTACATGGTGTCCAACGTATGCAAGCGTATCGGATGTCAACTATATTCCATGATATTCCGTTAGCCTCGGAGCGTTTCGCAATTGTGGTATACGTTAAGTGTACGATTTAGTCAGTGAAAACTTCGAATCATTCCTGCTCCTGTGGCACCCGAGCCGTATAAGTAGTTCGTAGTTGATATTGTTTTACGCATATAATATTGTTATCTGTTTCTTCTTTTTGTACATACACATACAATGCTAATCTAGTACCAGCGCAATAAAGTGTGCATTTTAAAACTTCATGTTTGAGCCTGTTTGCGAGAAGGTTGCCAGATCCGTGAAAATAATTTAATTTAAAAAAGAAAGGAAGCTAAATACCGTTGCAGTAAGTAATTAAAAAATTTGTATATTTGAGGATTTTGAAGAAAAAATTATGTTTTCGCTTTGAAGGCAGCTCAACGAATGAGGAATTGATATTCCCACAACTGAGATCCAGACTTGCAAAATTACGCAGGTTGACAAAAACCTACGGAGCCTAAATGCTGCTGATTCTGAAAAATCTTAAAAATATGTAGGAATAAAGCAATAAGATTTTCAAAAAATTAAAATCAAAATTCTAGACAAAGAAAAATGACCATATCTCAAACTGTATAAAATTATGGTTGTTGAAAAGTGCCAAGTTATCATATTTTGTAGAACAAATTTCCGACCGGCTAATCCGCCCGTAAAACGACATTTACAGTAGAGAATTACAGAAGACTATCTGCAAATTTTCATTCAGATAGTTTAAAAGCTGAGGGACTAGTTTGCATAAAAACGGACAGACGGGCACTGCGAGACCGACTCGGCTGTTAATGCTGATCAAGAATATATAAACTTCATAACACTGCGTTGCAAACTTCTGACTAAAACTATATTACCTTGCAACAGTATAATAATCAACAATCAAACACTGATATTTTCAATTAGTAAAATCATACGTTTACTGCAATATCGATTGTTAGCTTACGGAAGTGTAAATAGTATATAAAAAGTAACCTTTACATTTCTTTGATTATTAGAGACTCGATAGCTTCTGCGCTTATCGATGTGTTATGTTCATCCCAGCGTGAAAAGCTATGACAACTAGAGGTGCAAACATCTATGTAATACATACGGGTCTGTTCCAGTTTCCACTTCCTCAAAATTTACTCGGATTCGAATTTCCTAGACCTGTCATAGTTTTCACTTCTGTCAAATTTACTCGGAATCGGATTTTCCTCTGTTAAGTCTCTGTTAACTTCCGAGCCAAACTTCTAGGAAACTTTCCGACTGTCATTGGGCCAGGTGATTCTGATCCGAATGACCAGAAATTAATTATTTTTTAATACAATGCGCTTATGAAAATTGCAATTGTAAATTGTATTTCATTCTCTAATGGTTTAGGGACATTACTGCATAACTGAATTAGCTA